>BHFT01033516.1:0-11432 GCA_004320025.1 Laticauda laticaudata
GAGAGAGATTCATTTTTTTTTTACAGCTTGTGTTCAATAAAGTTTATCTTTGATTTCAACACTGCTTCATTTCTTTTTTTAATAAAGTCTTGGTGGAAACTTTGAGAATTGGCTTAAGCCTTTGCATGCTTGTGGGATGGGTTAAGATAGCAGTGGGGGGTGGGCAGTGATACTCTGTGGAATGAGCAGGGATCACTTTGGGATAGCTGTGGGATAGATAACCTCAGTGCAAGCATAGTGGACTGTATGGTCTACTCCCAGGTGCCACACCATATGGCTTCTTTTATCAACAACAATGTAAGCATTGATCACATTTGAACACAAACACAACTCTTTATTAACGCCCTGTTCAATTGTAGGCGAACCCAACATACATGGTCCAATTCATCTGTGTGATGAGACAGGCTGAAGGAAGAAGCATCCATTAAGCATACTACATCTCTGTCTTTGCCACTCCACCGCTCCAGTGCGGGAGTTGCACCAGTGTTTTCAGAGGTTGCGCTGCTTCTTCCCTTCCCGTGAGGCCTGTTGGGGCCTTGCCTCCTCAGTGTCTATCAGTTTTGCCCTTGCCTCCATTCCCCAGGTTCCATGTCCCATTGCCTTGTTGACAGTCCAGAGCCTGTTCTGCAAGACTGGGTAGTGGGTGGCGCATGAGATTGTGCAGGAATGCAGCAAGCTTCCACGATCCTCCTCAGGGTTCTCGGTGCTGGTGATGCTTCATGGTGGTAAAGAAGTACTGGAACCTGTTGGCCAGGATGCCAAAAGGCGTTCTCCACCACCCTGCTTGCCCTGACAGTCTGTAGTGTTAAGATCTTCTTCACGGTCAGGAGTCTGGAAGTGTATGGCTTCATGAGGTAGGTTCTGAGGGAGAAGGCGTCATCCCCCACGATGAAGTAGGGCACAATCTGTGTGTCATTGGGCAGGGGTCTGGAATCTGGGAAGCCCACGATGAGGTTTGCCTTCCAGCCTCCTTGAGGTGACTGGCGTTGCTAATACCTGGGCATCTGAAGATGAGCCGTAGCCTGAAGCATCGATGTATATGAATTTGTAGTTTCACGACAATCAGCATCGACGCATGGCGAAAGAGGACGATGCTGAAGAACCCTTGGAGTTGAAAATAAGTGGACCCGACTTGGCTGGAGCTTTTGCAGGCCACGTGCTTGCCATCGATGGGCTCCAACGGTGTGTGGGAAGTTCCACCACTGATACCACTGCTCTGCAACTTTCTTCCATCCTTCTTCAGTGGAGGGGCACTGGAGGGCTCTCCTTGTATTCTTTGATGATGGCCTGCACCACTTCTCTGACCACAATGCTGATGGTGTTGTGTGGCACCCTCCAGCCGTACTGCAGGCTTTTGTAGGTGGTCCCTGAGGCCAGGTGAGGTGCAGAGTGAGTGCCACCTTGAGCCCAGGTTCCAGACTGGGCCGGAAGTTGGTGTTTGCCTTGTTCAACCTGGGTGTCAGCCGCTGCAGCAACTTCGTCAACATGGCTGGAGGCATCCTCATCGAAGTTTCTGGAATGCCCGAGTGTCTTCGTTCCTGAGCTCACCATCAGCTTGTTGTACAGTCCAGACTCTGCTCTTCTCCCGATCCATTTTCGACCCAGATGCTTCTTGGCCGTTCTCTTTTCTTCCCGTAGTAGAGTTCAATGAGCCTGTAGATGGCTTTCATACTGTTGCAGAAGGATGGATGTGCTTGCCAAAAGGACTGTGGTATGATCCATGGTGGACATGACTGGATGCTGTGGCAGAGGAAGAGTCAGATGAAGGCTGCAGAGGCCTGCACAGGTGGGCTGCTGGTGTGAAAGTGAGATGCAGACGAGTTGCTCCCCCTTTTTTATAGGCAGTATAGGTGTCCCTTTGCATCCTCTAGGCATCCTCTAGGCATCCTGTAGACATCCTTAATATCCGAGAATAGGTCCCACTGCGAACATTTTTTCCACTTTAAACGCTTTGTTTCCGTGCTGCATCCGTTCTGCATCCATTCTGCATCTGTTTCTGCGTCGTTCCGCTTCCTCCCTGCATCCGGGCGGATGCAAGTTGCGTGGATGCGCAGCGGACACACAGCGGATATAGCGGATACGTAACGGATGCGTAATGGATGCGTTGCGGATGCAGAACGGACGAACTGGATACATTTTCCGCGCAAAACTTTTGGGTAGCCCAAAACTTTCTGAGCGGATGAAACGTCCATAAACGGATGCTGGACGGATAGAGAGGAGGCAAAATGGAGGCAGTGGATAATGCGTTTTTCGAATGGATGGCAAGGTTTTTTGTCCATTTTACATCCTCTTTGCATCTGTTGGTTCAGTGTGACATGGGCTTAACATCTAGGCAGAAATCAGAGGAATTAAAGTATTTTAGGAAACTGTATAATTTAATGTATATTCAATATTCAAATACTATTTTCAATCTAACATTATGATAATGATAGTAAGGCTTACATTTGTTTCTTTTACAAATAAATGCTCTTGATCGAAAATCTCCACAGTGCCCCGTGAACCATTGTCCAGAATTAGTATTCATGTAAGCACACTTGTCAAAAAAGGTCTCAATGTCCTCTTCAAAATCAAGCTGCAGAGAAATTCTTAGCTGCTGTTCATTCCAGTTGACAAAAGCAACTTCACTTTTATCTTGCCATATCCATTCTCCTATAGATAAAACAAATTTATAGCATTTAAAAAGGAAAATAACTGCCTGTGATGAAAAGGCAAATGCTATGGAAGTATATTAACACTCACTCTAATAATGATATCTAACATCTGCAAGCAAACAATGAAGTTCAGAGAGCACCATGGACTCCTCAGCTTTGAAGCTACAGACATTGTCTTCTCTCAGAACCACGTATTGTATAGGAATTAAATGTTTTAGAAAGTACAGAAATGGGAACAAGGAACAACTATTCCTGCTTCATGAATTCATGACAGCATGACCTGTTCATCAATGTCAAATACAAACCCCTCAAGAAATTGCCCAGTTGGATGAAAAACAGCTCAAATAAATGATCATGGATTGCTCAACTCAGACTGAACAAATACTAGCATAGCATAAGGTAAAGGTAAAGGTTTCCTTCATGCATATGTGCTAGTCGTTTCCGGCTCTAGGGGGTGGTGCTCATGTCTGTTAAAACTGTAGAACCAGCACTGCCCGAAGACATCTCCATGGTCATGTATCCAACATGACTAAATACAGAAGGCATACAGAACGCTGTAACATTCCCACCAAAGTAGTTCCTATTTTTCTACTTGCATTTTTACATGCTTTCGAACTGCTAGGTTGGCAGAAGCTGGGACAAGTAACGGGAATTCACTCTGTTACATGGCGCTAGGGATTTGAATCACCAAAGTGCTGACCTTTCTGATCGACAAGCTCAGTGTCTTAACCACTGAGCCACCGCATCCCATAGATAACCTCAAAATTACAACAAAATCAGCACAGCATAGATAATCTTAAAATTACCAGAACAACCATGACCCCAGAACAAACAAAAATGCTAACAACCATCATTTGCATTGTTGTTCCAATTCAATCTGCAAATCTTTGAGGTTTATGATTTTCTCCTGTCCTCTCCTTCTGTCCTCCTCCCTTCCCCTCCCCTCCCCTTGCCTTCCCTCCTCTCTTCTTTCCTCTTTCACCTATTCTAAAGCCAAGAACATTTTAGTTTCTTAATTGTTTTTACTTTATTTATTTTGTTTATTTTGTGGTCCCACCAATTCTTTCTTGTAAGCAAATAATATTTCTTGAAGAACTTTCAATCACCTTTATTGTTATTTTGTCATGCTATTATTTGTAAAAAATCTGTGGGATAGCTTAACTATTTGGTCCACAATTTCTTCAGCTTCTTCACAGATGCAGTATTTGCTATCTGTTGATGCATTCTCAATTCTAGCTTAGAATGAATTTGTCCTTGTACAATCTCTTTCTCTATCTTTCTTCATTTTTTCTACTGTTGGTCATTATTTTTATCTGTTTTCCCTGCTGTATTTTTTTAAATGTATTGGCCAATTAACATTTTGCTTTGACAAGTGTCTTATTTTTCATTTGATCTTTCTTGTAAGCCAGTTTGATCTCTCCAGTACTTGGTAAGCCTTCATGGTATATTAGCTTCATTATCCTTCAAATATTCTTCCAATGCCATTTTTTTCTTCAACAGTCTGATGGACTTGAAAAATTCAAAACTAATCTATTTATGTATTTATTATATCTTATATTTCTAAATACCCATCTCCCTCAAAACGATCCTTGATAAAATTATTTTCCTTGCTAAGCAGAGTCTGTCAACATTACTGTGTTGATAGAGCTTCTAGTTCAGCTTGAGTCCAGTTCATTATTCCAGCTGTGTATATGATTGTAATTATCCAGATATTAGTAGACTTGATGTATTTAAGTTTGGACTTTAAGATTTTCTTCACTTTATTTATATATTCACTAGCATATTAGTTTCTGTAAGTTACATTTCATCATATTATTTATAAGAGAAACACTCTTTATCTGATGAGACCTAATCTAATATTGTTGAACTTCTGGCATAACTCTCACATTTCCCAAAATACAAACCCCACAACCACATCAAGACAGAGTTTAACTGGGGATTATCATTATTTATATAGATAAATTTTATTTAAATAATTACCATCCATATTTTTGTATAATCCTATCCAAAACTCATTAATTTCAACATTTTCCATTTCTTTCTGTAAAAATTGTAATTCAATTGAGTCTTCGATTGAAGTCAAGGTACCATCTACAAAACATGAGGGAGATCAAAAC
Source organism: Laticauda laticaudata (assembly GCA_004320025.1). NCBI lineage: Eukaryota > Metazoa > Chordata > Lepidosauria > Squamata > Elapidae > Laticauda > Laticauda laticaudata. The sequence goes on from BHFT01033516.1 coordinate 4,769, forward strand.
TCATTAAGAGATTCTATCCCTACCCCAAAACCAACAAAATAGTTACATTAAGGTTCTTTTGAGTTCAGCTGAGTACTTTTGAACCATGTCCAGAAGACAATTCTATCAGGATAGCTAGTAAGATAAAGCCACTGCCACTTTGCTTTCTGAGCTGTCATGTGCAAATGTCTTCCAGGTATGTCCAGACTTTTTGAAAAGACTTCAGAAGGGCCTTAAGCAATCATACCAAGCCTTAATTGACCCAGGTGCTAGGTGGCTATATGTTCATATACAAGTAATTTTCTAGCTATGTATCATCAAATCAAAAGAAAGTTATTTGCATGGTGAACTATTTTGTTTTTCATCCCACCAAATGGTTTTACTCAGTTGAAACTTTTCTTTTAGTGATTATTTTCAGAGGACATGAAAAATACAAAAGTATTTATTTATCTTTATATTATCCATGTTTCCCTGCAAATAAGACCCAATCTTATATTTTTGGGGCAGTTCTAAAATAAGCACTGGTCTTATTTTTGGGGAAATACGATTTCAGGGTGCTCAGCCCCCCTTAGCACCTTACCTCCTGGTATGTGCACAAGAGGCAGCAAGTGCATGGGGACTGACAGCATCCATCAGCAGTACAGCTCACTGGTGCCCTGGACAGCACACTCTGGGGTTGCGCAGCCCATGCAGCGCAAGTGAATTGATTCCCTGTCCAAGCAGTAGATGGAGGCAGATGCAGGGGGAAAGGCAGGTGATCCAGATGCACCATGTGGGCCATGAGAAAGCTGACAGTTGTGGGGCTGGAGTAGACGAGAGGCTACCGGAGGCTTGTCTTCATGCAGCAGCAGCGGCAGCACACAGAGACAGAGACAGAGGTGCAGAATGGAAGGTGATCCTGACCCATCATGTGGGCCACAAACCAAGAGACACAAAGATGAGCCTGCCCCAGCCAGCTGCCCATGCCGACCCACTGACTCTCAGCTTTCCTGCAGCCCACACAACATGTCCGAGTTGCCTGCCTTCTCTCCATGCCTCTGCCTCCATCTGCTGCTGGTGCCACCACACAAAGATGAGCCTCCCACAGCCACCTACCATGCCAGCCCACCTACTTTTGGCTTTCTTGCAGCCCACACTATGCATCTGGATTTCATGCCTTTTTCCTTCACCTACAGCTTGGGCAGGTAATCAACTCACCTGCACTATGTAGGCTAAGGTTGCTGCCGGATACCATCAGCCCACACATGCTCACCACCTCCTGTGTTGGCCATGCCCAGCCCCTTTCACAAGAGCTTATTTTGGGGGTAGAACTTATTTTCAGGAAACACAGTATGCACATTCTATATAGCATTTTCCTACATTCTCAACAGCTGTTATTTCAATAGCTTTATAGTGCAGAATATAATACAATAAAAGTTGGGTTTGCTGGCTGAACTTGACACAGATGTATTTATTCAAAATCACTGTAAATATAGAACCTGGCAAGATTTCCCTAAGCATAGAAAATTAGTGTTATCATGAAGTACTTCAAAAGTATACTAACCTACATGAGAACACCTCATAGATGCTGCTGGCCAAGTTTCCATTAAAAGGAAAATTTTATAGCAATGACCTCTAAAAGGAATCCAAGATATCTGGCTGTTTTTGGAGGTTTGGCATTTTCCTGGCAATTGTGGAATGTCAGTTGGCATTACACCTATTATGAAACAAAAATGTTTTCTTTACTAAAGAAAATGCATATGTAAGCAACTAGCAACTAAGGAAAGTATTAATAATAAGCAGTATAAATAATAACTGTAATAAAATAATACAGTAAGACATAACATAAATTCATTATTTTCTATGTGAAACACTTTAGAGCCCTCCTGGTTTTAAAAGTTTAGCTTATGATTTTATTAATATAGGTAGTCCTCAATTTACAAGAATTGAGCCTCATATTTATGTTGCTCAGTGAGACATTTGTTAACTTAATGTGGCCCATTTTATGATCTTTCTTGCCACAGTTGTTAAGTAAACCATTGCAACTGTTAAGTTAGTTGTTACGTCCCCAATCACATGGCTTGTCAGAAGGTGAACACATGACTTGGGACACTACAACTATCATAAATATGAGTGAGTTGCAAGGCATCCCAATTTTGATCACATGACTATGAGGATGCTGTAATGATTCATGAGTGTGAAAAACACTTCACTTTTTTCAACGTCATTGTAACGTTGAATGGTTACTAAATGAACTGTTGTAAGTGGAGAATTACCTGTATATGCCACTTTTAGTAATTAGGCACTAACTGAAAGTAAAATTAAAATGCAAACTCTATTAAAATAGACTTATTATTTTGCTTACCATAATATATCTCGCAAACAGAGTAGTATTTTTCACTGCAGTTTCCTGTTTTCCAATAACCATCTGTGTCTAAGTAGACACAGGCTGTCTTACGCAATGGTTCTCCAGCAGCCCAGTTAGTGTACATTAGCCTCCAGTTACTTACCCACTTGTACCTAGCATCATTCTGAAACCAAAATGCATCAGGGAATAATTACAGGAAGTGCAAGGAAAATAATTATTGATTTAATTTCACTATAGCCAGTCCTCACTTAATAACTCTAACTGGGGCAGGAATTTACATTGCTAAGTAAAACACTCATTTAGTGAAACGTGGTTTGACAATATTACTTAGCAACAGCAGTTCTGGCAGTCCTGGTTGTGGTTATTAGGAGACAACTGTATACCATAATTAGGCAACAACCTTGCATTATTCCTATCCTGCCGCACCTCTGCTTCAAATCCCCATATATTCTCTCTCCCCTCTCTGCAATTTTGGCTATCTTCTACTCCACCACTGCCACATCATCTAACCTGCCACCCCTCCATAATAGCCTTGCAGAAGACAAGCAGCTGCTTCAACCTGGTGTGCCTTATCAGCAGGAGAATAAAAAAACAGGGAGGGTCAGTTTGGGACAGTGAGAAATTTCAGGGTAGGCATGGGCAGGAATGGAGTCCAGGGCATAAAAGGTAGGGAAGATACAGAGGCAGGGTAAGTTGAAGAACATTCTGTCAGCTGAAAAGAGGGAAGGCTTCCAAGAACATTAATTTTGATTGTGTGATCCCAGCAGCATTGCAATTTGAGAATCAACCAAAACTACCATTGAGCCCTATCATAACTTCAAATGGTCACTGAGTGAATCGTTGTTAAGTGGAAACTACTTGAACCCCTTTTTCATTGCCAACTGGTCTTCATGTCCTCTTCCTTAATTGTGAGAAAAATCCAACCAGGACTGATTAAAATCAGAACAATATAAATCTTTTACAGAAATAAATCATTTCTGTAAAAGCATTTAGTCTTCAAGATCCATTTAGAAAATTGTCACATAGTTGTCACATCAGAGGCCTCATTTAGTGACTGTGGGCATTTAAAGCAGTGATGAAAAAGAAACTTTATCTGTCATCTTTGCATTTACAACCTTTGCAGATCAGTAAAAACAAAGGAAAGCTGTAAAAAGTTCATAAACAGAGTTGCAATTTCACTTAGTGGCCTCTTTGTTTAACAATAGAGTTGCCCATCCCAAATATGGCTGCTAAAACAAGGACCACCTCTACCCATAACACTTTCTACTCTTAGAAATCCCATTTTTGAATTTTGAATTTTTCCAAGTACACAAATTTAAATATAGGGCTTCATTGTGAATATATAGATTCTGTTCTTACCTCTTGGCTGCTTAGTCCAATCCATACAGGCTCCTTGTATTTGAGCACTTGCAGCCATANTTCCTTGCTTCTTCCCAGGTCATCTTGGGACTAACCATAGAATAGCTGCTATTTCCATAACTGATATAGTGAGATGCTGGATCCGTTGGTTCAGAGTAAGGTTCAGGACCTTTAAAAAAAATCAGCCAAGATCACACATAGTTCTGCTATTTTTTAATTCTGAAAACCTTTAACATTTTATTTTATTTATTTAATCTTTTCTTAAAATATCATTTCAGATCCATACCATGGTCAAACTTGATACAAAAAAATCAAGAATACATTAAACAAATAGGTATCGTGAGTCACTTTAAGGAGACCTTGAGGTATAATATAAATGTATCTCTTTAGCTATCCCAACTCAAGACTTGAATACACTTTGGCCAAATACCTGATCCAATTCTACTAAAAGCTTTTATTCTGGGCTTTAAATAGTTGGTATCATAATTATGTTTGTTAGTTCACTTTATTTAAATGCTTCCTGAAGTTGATGGTACTGTGATTTAAATTTACAATTTCTATACATTCCTTAACAATGTATTATCTTGGTTACCGTATCTGGCTTGTTGCAATCTTATTTGGCTCAATCATGTTTGTTCACCCAGGTTTTTCTTTTTATATGTATAATTTTTATTAAAACTTTTTAAAAAGATGATAAAGTCTAACACAAACATAAAATGGGAAAGAAAAAAAAGAAAAGGAAAGAAATCAAGCAAAAATAAAAATTCAAGAAAAGAAACAGGTTGAAGAATACTAGGAAAGAAAGAAAGAAAGATTCCAATGTTCTTGATAGCAATATAGCTAGATATATCAATGTAGTTATATGCTTAATGTCTCTGACTATCCTAAGTTGCATCATGTTGATCTTCTTCTTAGAATCTGTCCTATCTAATGATCAAAATCATAGTTCACAAATTTTTTCAAATTCTGATACTGATTTGTAGAAGATCAGTACATCAGAGTTCTTCATCAGAGTTCTCCAACGTCTCCGGCTTTGCGGACTGGAGTTGGGCAGTGGGTGGTTTGTGCAAGTGCCACCAAGCACACATGTACGCAGCTCCATTTGTGTTAGCAGCATGCATACAGCATGCAAATGAACCCACGCATCCATGCTTACCTGCTGCTCACACAAGTGAGGATGCAGACACATGTGCACACGCTCACCCGCCATTTCCAGGGCGCAGTTGCAAACCCCTCACAGCCAGTTAGTGGCCTGGGGCCCATAGGTTGGGAACTCCTGATGTAAACTACATGTCCTTATTCTCTGAAACTGAATTAATTTCCAAGATTTCTAAAAACTTACCAGTATTTTTTTGGCAGATATAGGTCATTTTAAAAGAACAGAATCCAACTCTCCAATATCCTGCAAGTCTTTCAGGTTTTGTCACCATAAAAACGCAATCACCCTACAATATTTATGCACAGCAAGAAAGCAAAATACAGTCACTGGTATCATGATTGGAATCATCTTTCTGGAACCCCTCCTTTATAATCTCAAAAGAGAAAAAATGTGTGTGTTTTTGTTCCTGATAACTACATAAGATAATCCCCATGTGAGTATGTCATTGGTCATTATGTCCTATAGAATCTAGAACAGAAGCATCCTAAAGCATATTCAGTAGAAACATTTGAGCCTCCATCATCAAAGGAAGATGCTGCCACTGCCTATAATATAGAACTGGAAGGGGGAAAAGGAAGTCAGTAGTCTCCAACAGGAGTCTTTAATGACTCTATTGTCGGGGTACTTCATGAAAATAACAGATTGTGCAGAACATGCTGCTTTAGGCAAAGGAACCATTTAGACATCCCTCTCTTCCCAAAAGCCCCAGTGTGTATGTACAGAGGCACGATAGTATGTTTCTTTGGCAAACCCATCAAAAGTGATATCTACACATACACACTCATGGAGACAAACTAGAGAAGCCTTCAACCATACCACAAAATGGGAAATGAATTATTTGCTCATATCACCAAGCTTTGCCATTGGAATACTGTGCACAGCTCATTGCATACATTGAAGGTAAGCAGCCATGAGAATCAAGTCACTTCTTTTGAATTTGAAGGCTGTAGCAAGGTTTATGTATCAGGCATTCTACACCTGGCAGGATCCTTTCTTCTCCATACTTATTATATATTTATATTTCTATAGAATTTTTATTTTAAATTTTATTTTACTGGATCATTTTCTCTCTTTAAAGGAGTGTTGGCAACAGTAAAATTATCCAAAGTATCCAAAGTTTTTCATTCATAAAAAGAGCAACAGGAGTAAGACTGTTTTTTTCCCCAGTATTATATCACCCTCTATCAATGAGGAGAAAGCACAGCAGACTTTTCTTATTTAATAGACAGAAAAATCTGAAATATCACCCATTTTATACATGCATTTATTCATTAAATTTACATCACCGGCCATATCACAAAAAAGGAACTCCTTTCCATAAAGATTTTGTATCATTGTACAAAATTTTGTACCAACATCAAGGAGATTAATTCCACATTTGTGACAAAATAGAACAGAAAAAAATCCAACAAATTGGACTTACATCGTATGAACGAGGTGACCCTTTAGCCCAATTTGTAAAATAGACTCCACTTCCATCAGTCCAGAGGAAACGACCCCTCCAATTCGTGTCAGTCAAACCAGTCCAAGTATTACCACTAGCACTTTTCAACTGCATTGTGAGAAAAGCTGAGAGGAGAGGAATACAGATATATTTTACAATAAAGTATTGTCAGGCTCATCACCAATTAAATTTTGTTCCAACTTTCCAGAAGTTCATTTTGGTTATGTTAGATTTTAAAAGGTATCTCAGAATATCAGACCAAACTCTGCTCACATACAATATTTATGATTTATATTCCCATCTTAAGCCCATGTCACACTGCCCAACGGATGCAAAAAGGACACAGCAGACGAGCAAAATGTTCCATCCGTTGTTA
>BHFT01033522.1:0-44706 GCA_004320025.1 Laticauda laticaudata
GAGGTACTTCTCAACCACATTGCAGCATCCACCACCAGACCGTGCAGAAACATGTTGGAAGCTCTGCTCGCAGCCTGCAGCAATCTCATGCCGCACGCGCACCGCCAGTCTTGCAGAACAGGCGGTGGACCTTCCAACAAGGAATGGGAGACATTGAGCTGGGGAATGGAGGCAAGGGCAAACCCCTGTTTAGACACCTGAGATGGCCAACCGCACACAGAGCTTCCGTGCGAACGGAAGAAGCAGCGCAACTCCTGAATAACACTGGCATGCAACTCCCCAGAGTTTGAACGTTTGGTTGAAGTGGCAGACAGGGATTGGATAGATGTTTAATGGATGCGTTTCTTCTCAGCCTTCTCGATCCCACCTGGCACTTGACGAGTAAGCTTTCGGGACCCATGATGATAGGGAAATCCAGTATTACAATGAACAGGGCATATCAATAAAGATGTGTGTTCTGTGTTAATGTATGTGTGGAGGCAATCCTTACATTATTAATGAGAATGAAGGGCCTTAATGTGTGGCACCTAGGAGGTACATACAGTCCCACTATTGTTGCACCTGGAGTTTATCTATCCACAGCTTCTGACCATTCCAAAGGTTTTATCCGCTCATTCCACAGTTTCCCTGCCCACCCCATTGCTATCTTAACCCTCCCACAAGCATGCAAAGCTTAAAGCCATTTCTAAAAGTTTCACAAGACTTTATTAAAAAAAGAAATGAAACTAGCAAGTGTGTGATCAAAGTAGACTTTGATTAACAACAAGCTATAAAAGAATCGACAATCAAGTGTCCAAAATAAGATTCAATTAAACAAGTACAGCCAGTCTCTGACTCCTCTTGGTCGCTCATTCCTAGGGGGAAGGTTCCAGTGCTGTGGAGTAGTCTGCTGAGTCTTGTCTGAAGCACCCATTGGGGTGTGCAGCCATCAGCAGGGTAACAACTCCGCAGAAGAGCAACACCAGAGAGAATTCTCAGCTCCTCCAGAAGAGAGCGAAGAAGGCTTACCAGCCCCAGAAGCACCGTCTACAGAAGCCCCAGCAGAAGCGGTGAGCCAGGGTGGATGGATGGTCCTGTCCTGTGCCAGGCTGCAGCAATGGCTGAGCTTTTCTTTCTTCCCCTTATTGTGGGTTGCTGGATGGCAGGGAGGATGGCAGAACCGGTGCAGGGAGGCTGCACCAAGTGGAGGGCAGGCAGCACCAAGGCTGAAGCTGCTAGGGAGTGGCAGCAGGCTTCGCAAGGCTTTAGCAGGCTGCCTGGTGCAGCAAGAGTCAATGTGTCGGCGTAGGTCTTTGTCCTTGAATGGTGACCTCTTCCGAAGGCTGTTCCCTTTTTCGCGGGCTTACACAATGGATTCCTCCCGCATGTGATTAGCTCGCATCTTATGGCTTCCCGCTATGCATCCGCTGCTTCGCTGTGCATTCGCTTCATCCGTTCATCGCTCGTCCGCTGCGTTCCGCGTCCCGTTTGCTGCGCCCTGGAAGTCCTAGCGGATTGTTGCATCCCTTCCATCCGCTTCCATCCGCTTAGAGTTTTCCATTCGTTCCGCTCTTTCCACCGTTTCTTCTTCGTGTTATCCGCTCATTATGCATTTTGCCCCTTTTGGGGCATAACAACGGATGAACATTTTTCTGTGTTGTGTCCTTTTTACCTAACGTTTATCCGGTTGATAACAGTTACAGGGCTTAGAGATATGGATTGTAAGTTTAGTGATAATATGTATCTGAATTTTAACTTTTTTGTTGGTTAAGCAGGCAGGGACTAGTTGTTCAATCGTAGCATTTGATGTAAATTCGCTTTCATATTTTCAAATCTACATGTGCAAGTTGAGTCTTCGTATTGACAATTTTTCCTTTTTTGTTTTTTTGCTGCATGTCCCAATGTCGACACTAATATAACAAGTTATTATTCTTAATAGATATAGTTAGAGATAGATAGTAGAATGATGATAGTAGATCATACTTATGAATTGTTGGTAATTAATATGTTAATATCTGTTAGAACAAATCCCCAATGGTGTTTATTAAATCAAATCCTCTTGATTATCAAACCTCTATCAATTTGCTAACAAAAGTTTTTATATTACTAACAATCCATAAATTCACATCATGATTTTACTAATCAGTATTTCAGAATAATATATCACTAACATATTTATTATAAATAAAACATATCATCATATGTTGATAAATTGTTTTAAAATTGATTTTAATATCATTATCTTAATCTTTATATACGTTAGTAGAAAGTATAAGTTTTGAAGATAATGAAGTATATAGTATTCCCTAGGTCTATGTAAAGGGTATTATTTGCTTAGCTATTGTTATTCTGGCATAGTTTATAACCTATAAATGGGAGGAGCTCTTTCCTGGCTGAGAACAGCGTTTTTTGTGTCAAGTTTTACCACTCAAGCTGTTTTCCCTTCCTCTTGAAAACATTCACAATCAGTGAGCAAGGGTTTACACTCTCTTTCTTGTTTTGTAGATTGAGTTTTTGAGATAGTAAAGATGCAAAGATGCTGAAGGGAGGAATCTCTGGCTCCTTCTTCAGCAGAGATAAACAGAACAATTCACAGGGAGGCAACAGGAAACTTTTTGTTTTGTTTTCCCTTGGTGAATGGGATTTCTGACCCCCTCCCAGTCAGTTTAAATACACTTTCAAAGTTTGTTGCTTTTAAGAGAGAGAGGCACATAGATAGTCTTGCACTAGCAATTAAAACAGTTTATATTTTTACTATGTAGACTCAGATTTGTATTGAGCATTCACTCCTGGCTTCAGTATACTTCTGCTTCTATCACAGGAAAAAGATTGCTTCCAATCTTCACAGGAATTTAGTTATAATACTTCCCTACTTATTGGGAGTCCAAAGTTACTAAAGAGGGAGTCCAGATTAGCAATTTGGTGAAGAGGGAAGAGGGAAGGAGGGGCAGTGGGGGGGAACAGTCTGCTTCACACCCTGGCTGCAAACATCTGAAGACCGACACATAGCTCCCGATGCTCACCGCCCTGCAAGGATGGGATGAATCTCATTGTCTCACCATCCTGCAAGGATGATCGTAGAGCCCCTGGTACTGGCGAGCCCCACCGCCTTACCTTCTAGTAAGGATGAGTCGAAGAGCAAATCACTGAGCACTTTTGAATAGAGCGCTTTTGAATTTAGTGCTTACTGAGGAATGAGCTCTTTTTTGGCATGCTGGTCAAGGATGGGAGGAATTGGAAATCTTCGAATACTTTTAAATTGAGCATTTATTGAGGAATGGAGCTCTTTTCTGGCTTGCTGGCAAGTCTCAGGCGTTAGGCTTTCCAACTTGCCGGCTGGACCCACAGGGATTAGAGGGCTTGTCACCTGGCGCTTCCCATGCCCACCAGAGCTCCTCATGCTGCGGCTACTCCTGGACATAAATATTTATACCTAAGGAATACTTATAATTATATACTTATTATATAAATAAATATAAAATATATTAAATAATAAATATATTATTATATAATACTTATAATATTAATACCTAAGGAACAAACAGATCTCCAGCAGATTAAAAACTACAGACCAATTTCACATTTAAACATAGATTACAAGATTATGGCTACAATAATATCTGAGAGATTAAAAATAATATTGAGCAAAATTACCCATTCTGACCAAAACGGATTTCTCCCAAACAGGCAGATAAGAGACAATACAAGTCTAATTATAGAATATTATGAGACCCATTCAGAGAAACTAATGGCATTGATATTTTTGGATGCACAGAAAGTGTTCAATAACTTAAATTGACAATTCTTTATAAAACAACTTAGTAGGATGCAATTTGGCAAAAAAAAGTATAGGGTGCATTAAAACAATATACAATACAAAACTGCAAAAGTGATACTGAAGGGAGAAACAACAGATGATGTGAATATAAGCAAATGAGTAAGACAGGGATGCCCACTAGCCCCATTATTATATATACTATCAGCAGAAGTACTATTGACGTAAATCAGACAGATAAAACAGGAGATAAAAGGATTGATTACTAAAAAAGAAGAATACAAAGTGCAAGCCTTCTTGGATGACATGGGATTTATTATAGAAGATCCAATTGAAACTGGTAGTATATTAATTCATGTAATAGAAGAATTCAGAATAGTAGCGGGGCTCAAAATCAATAAAGAAAAGATGAAAATAATAACCAAAAGTTTCACTAAGAGCCAAAATGAAGAATTAGAACATAAATTAGAGATGCAGATAGCAAAATAAGTGAAGGAAGATAATTATTATAAAATAATATTGCAAATACAAAACTATCTGGATAATTGGGCCAAAATACAACTTTCACAGTTGGGACAAATGGCAACCATAAAAATGAATATATTACCCAAACTCCTATATTTGTTCCAAATGGTGCTGATAAAATTGGGGAAAAACTTTTTTGATGATTTGAATAAAAGAATGGCAAAATTTATATGGTTAAGGAAAAAACTCCAGATAAAATTTAAACTTTTACAAGTTGTTAGGTGTAAAGGAGGATTTGGGCTTCCAGACTTTGAATTATACTATCAGGCTGCAGTTGTAACATGGCTTAAAGATTGGATTAACCTTGACAATAAAAAAATATTAGCAATAGAAGGCCATGATCTCGGGGTGGGATGGCATGCATTCCCATGGGAAGGGAAAAATAGAAATCATATGCATTTCCAGAGACATAGGGTGAGGGATGTTATAATGTATGTCTACAACAAAATATAAACCACTATATGAAAATACCAACATGGTTGTCGACAATGGAAGCAATGATATACCCTAATGCATTATATCTAAATAAGATTACAACATATAAAGAGTTGTTAGATAAAAAAAGGGAAAATAAAACAATTAAAGACTCAAGGATTAAAAATAGGATGGTGGCCACATTTCCAAATTCAGACACGGTATAATAAGGAACAGGAACAATTTGGCTTTTATAGAACTCAACAAGAATTAGACAAAATTGTACAAGGGACTGGGAAACAAATGATTATCGAAGTGTATAGTTATTTACTAGAATATAAAATGGAATAAATGAAAATATGATGATCTAGACCAAAAATTTTGGATATGATATTGATTTGGAACAATGGGATAAATTTTGACAGATAAATTATAAACTAACGTTGTCAGTTGCATACAAGGAGAACCTCTATAAAAGGTTCTACTGCTGGCACCTCCCCCCAGTAAGCTTAGCCAAGATGTTTCCCAATATATTGGCAAAATGTTGGAGATGTAATTGTTCCGTCTGGAAATAAGGTGCGCGAAACCGGGTTCCAACAAACAGCTTTTTATTCAAACAGTTAAGTGACTTGTAACAGAACGTTTGCCCAAGCCACGGCAGCCCTTCTTATAGCGGCTTGCTTGCGGCTTGTGGCCAATGACAGTTGTTTAAGTGTTCCCGCCATCAGGCGGGCCAATCGAAATGGTGCTTAAGTAACCAATCCGAGAACAGCCTTTTNAATGGCGCTTAAGTAACCAATCCGAGAATGGCCTTTTTGGCCAATCAGTTTAAGGTATTTGGAGTCTACCAAGTTCTGTACACAACAGTGTTCATCTTCAAGATTCTATAAGACTCTTTATTGCATCTGTTTTAATTTATATGTGTCCCTCTCAATATTACTTAAGCATGTTTAGAAAAACTGCAGCAGAAGCACTTCTAGAAAGAACTTTCAAAAGTGGCTTATACTTGCTCTCCTTGAACTATGACACTAGTTGCAGTATATTCCTAAACGTTACTGACATTGTAGAGCAATATATAATGGAGGATTTGGGGGACATATGCCTTAATATATTCAATACATGCATTAAATGTATCTGCTGCATTTTTCATATCCAAGCATGTTATTTCTTGACACAGAACTCTCTTTTCGTTTCCAGAAATTAAGCTCCCATCTAGTGGCCACACTCAGCATTGCTGTTATTCATTTGAGCATAACAAGATACATTACATTTTTATCAAAACTACATAACACTTAAGAACTAAATTGGAAGGCAGAAATGAATGAACTTTATTATACATTACTTTTATTCTGCTGTTGTTGATGCACATCCTATCAATCCAATGATGCTGACAGCAAACCTGCAGTAATGTGATAGGAAGTCTTAAAAACTCTACCGCAGTATCCTGTGTCTGTGAGTACTATCACACTTGTTTCTAAATACTACTTCATACTCAGCAAATATGGAAAAGCTCTTTAATGTTTGCCAGCTTGTTGTGATTCCAGGATTTGCAATACAAGGCTTGCTAGCACCACAGCAATCCAAAGAGCTTTGCCCCTTGTTTTCATGGAGTGCTGGAAGCTGACTAGAAGTGCGAATGTTTACTTATACTCCGTGCAAGGTGAAAGCAGAAAGAGTGAGCACTGGCTGGCTGACATTCTCAAAGCTCAATTATTGACAAGTTTAGACTGAAGAATAATCATCTTAAAATATTCCCTGCCAGTGGTATGATTTAATCCTCAATTAATTGGGAACCTAAACATGGTGAGATCAAAAATTGAGGAATTGTGAAGTCTGAAGTTCATAGTAAATTGAAATGACTGGTGATGTGGCAGAACTTAGAAACGAGCAGAACAAATAAATTTATTATATATGAATGAAGATGCAATTGCTACTGTCTGTCACTGGATAGATATTGAACAAAATTGTTAGAGTTAACTACTCAACACTGCATAAAGTTTTTAGTCAGAAATTTTCATTGATTTTATTTTAAAATTTTATGAGCTTCTGTCTTGAATATCATTTTGGGAAGCTCTTGGAATAGGTATGTGCATGATAAAAAAAAAACATGATTTAAGCATGACCCATGCCCACTATTGTCTTGAAGATAAGACAAGAAGTAATAGGTGGAAACTAATTAGAAAGTTAAGGATTAGGGTTAACTATCTACCAGGACTTGTGGGGTTGTCACAGAGAAGGGGGATCAAGTTCTACATTGCACCTGAGGGTAGGATGCAGTGGGTGGAAGTTCATTAAAGAGAGATCCAATCTGGAACTAACTCACTTCATGAAAGTGAGAACAATTAATCAATGGAACAGCTTGCTCCCCTGAGTTGTGGTGCTCCGACACTGGTGGTTTTCAAGAAAAGATTGGACAGACATTTATCCAAGATGGAGTAAGGACTCCTGCCATGAGCAGGATGGTGGACTAGACTTCCAAGGTCCCTTCCAGCCTTATGATTTTATAATTGAGGGATCCTTGGTGTTCTCTGAGTTTGGTTGTTTTCTTAACAGAAATTTCATTATTCAAACTAGATAACATAATCAATGCTAGTAAGGATTGAGGTTTGCTCACAGTTTGTATTCTAGTGGCTTGTCCTGTCAGTGTTGGTGGGAGTGGTCTTGGAGATACTTTGATTGGGCTGTTTATTGTTAGCTTGTTTGGCAGTTTGTTGATTGTGGTTTTTTTTTTTCTACTTGATTGTTGGTCTGATGTTAATCTATGCTCATCTGGGTGTTGATTGCTGGTGGGGAGGCTTTCTGGTCTTTGGTTGATTGTCTCTTCTGTACAGTTATGTAGATAATGTTTATGTGTAGTTGTCTCATGGTGGCAAACTGACACATTTGCCATCATGAGACAAATACACATAAACATTATCCACATAAATAGTATCAGGCTTCTGGAAATTCACAAGTGTTTTTGGATTAGGCTTGGTCTAGGATAGCCACACTTTCCCAGTCCATCCATGTGTTGTAAAATTAAAAAGTTTTCATCATGTTTTCTGACTGCAGGTTGGTGTTCATGTTTGCATTTTTTTGGATAGGACTCAATTTTCAACTCTGGTAATATCCTTTTGAACCTTGAGTCTATCTTTTAAAGTGTTGGTGTATTGATTCATCTTGTGTGAATTTAATGAATTCTACTTCTATCCCTTCATACAAATTGTTTATGAAGATGTTGAAGAGTACTGGGTTAAGATTAAAACATATGGTACTCCCTTGCATGCTGCCCTCCATGTTGATGTAGTTCCATTGTGGATTAGATGTTGGGTGTGGTTGGTCAGCCAGTTACAAATCTCTTTATGCCCTCCTGCAGCACTTTGCATGGCCCATTTTTGACCTGTTTTTGACCCATTTTTCAGCCTGTTTTGGGCCCATTTTTTGGCCCAGTTTTGGCTGGCAACGTGTGCTGGAGGGTGAAAACGAGGCACAGGGTGGGGGGGACACATGCAGCCCATTTTAGCTGCCAGAGGCATTGCAGGATGGTCCCTTCCTTTGATATTTCTGGGCCACTACCTCAGGCCGGATTTAAACACCCCACGGGCCAGATCCGGCCCATGGCCCTTGAGTTTGACAGCCCCGATCTATTGTTATTATATCAGTTAAACCCCATTTTTTCCTGCATCAGGATAAATAAACTTTTCTCTGTAAATAGCATAAGGCAGGGGTGAGATACTGGTTCAGTGATTTACAAGGTTCAGTCTTTTACAGTGAGCTTCCCTGCATGCTGTGAGCGTGTGCCTGTAAATCATCATCAGCACGCTGCATGCAGAGAAGCAGCCTTTGAAACAGCCCTCTTTTTCTGCTTTTTTTAACTGCAGTTGTGCCTTGTTCAGCAGCTGAGGTTGAAAAATCAGAAAATAAAGGTCAGGTAAGAGCCTAGGTGGGTGGGTGGGCAAAAATAGAGTGGTAGCTCTTCAGAGCTACCGGTTCTACAGAGGTGGGCAGAACTGATAAAAACTCACCCCTGGTGTAAGGCCAGAAAAGTGCTCTTAACTTCTTTTTTCCTCTAATCAGATAAAGCAAGATTAGATTAACAGAATTAGATTTTTCTTTCACTTTTCTGCTGGGTTACGTTTAATAGTTATGAATGATGGTGACCTATTTTTTAAATAATTTTATTTTTTTCCTTTCAAAATTTTCTTTGCAATCTGAAGTGTTTTCTCTAGCATGTTATTTGTGTGAGGATACTGAACAATAACACAATGAAAGTTATAGAAAACTGGAATGAATAGAACTCTGTTGCCATAAATTGGATTTCATTGTTAATCATCAAGCATGCTACACGAAATAATTTCTGAATTGTACAGTAGCTTTATTAAAATAACTTCAGGCAGAAAAAAATATAGAATAGGCACATTGTCCTCTTAATTAACATAAATTAACTGCTAATGTTTATCAAAAAGGCTGTTGTAATTAAAGGTTAGGTTTGTTGTGTTAATTTTGTTGATCATAATGTTGAACATAATGTCTCTTTAATGTGCTCACAATGGTTGACTAGATTATTCTTAATCGTAGTGAATAAAGTCGAGGATTTCCTATTCTATAAAGTCTGCTTCAACATTGATTCCCTTTCCCATTGACTTAGAATTCTTCCTTTTGGGCATGTTAATGTTGTATTCTGCCTCAGGAGCAGTGCAGAAGTCTTATGCTGTCTTTGTACATTTAATATGAGACAAATAAAGGGATATGCTTGATAGATTCGTCTAATTTTGTTAGGAATAGCCCAGGCTCCTGCGTCATTCTCGAGGAAAATAGGGTTACCCATCATCTATAGATTAACAGAGTTGGAGGGACTTTGTAGGTCATCTCGCCCAAATCCCCCCCCCACAAGAAGAGATCCTACACCATTTCTGACAAATGGCAGTCCAATCTCTTCTTGAAAGTCTCAAGTGATGGCGCTCCCACAACTTCCAAAGGCAAGCTGTTCCATTGGTTGATTATTCTCTCTGTCAAAAAATTTCTCCTTATTTCCAAGTTAAATCTCTCCTTTACATCCATTATTCCTTGTCTGGCCTACAGGTCTGGCCTACAGGTGCTTTAGAAGATAGCTTGACTCCTTCCTCTCTATGGCAGCCCCTCAATGTATTTCAAATTACATTGGCATGCTTTTATGCCGAATCAAGAATTGGAAGAATATACAGTAATGTAGTCACGAGGAAGAGACTCTAGGAATCAGATTATATTACATCTCCATCCACAATAGATCCAGTAAACCTTTTCTCAATAAATTTTATTCTTAAAAGTTGAGAATGGAGAATTCATAGAATTTATCTTACTGTGCAAATAGACCTTGTATTAAACTTTGTTTTCAGCCACAGTTCTAAAGGGTGTTTCACAAATTTATTTTCCAAACACTGTCTTTAAAATCCACACCGTAAAAATACATGGAAACTGGCATGCCAAGATTTCAGGTACTCAATGCATGTAGGCAGAAAATGAAGAAAGGAGCAAGTGCCTTGACTGTTTTCAGTGGTTTTGCCATGGTATGGGTGATCCCCAGTGGTGGTATTCAATTTTGTCCCCTACCAGTTCTGTGGGTGTGGCTTGGTGGGGGAGGGTCATGTGACTGAGTGGGCATGATCAACTTGACGGCACTCATGCCCATGCCCACTTAGTCACATGACCCCCACCAAGCCATGCCCACAAAACCTGGTAGGAAAAAAAATTGAATTTCTACTTATCTATTTTTCTGCCCGGGCAGGCCTGGCCTAATCTGTCAAAGACCTGGCCTAATCCTGAATGCTGCCCACTCTCCCTTCACCAGTCACACACATCACTCCATTTCCCCTTTTCCAGAGGCCCCAGCCTTCAATCTCCCCATTTCCTCCCCCACAACCGCCTCTTTCATCATCCCACAGCCGTGAACTTAACTTCCTCCCACGGCTGGCTACAAGGAAAGGCAAACCAGGGCTGATCCATTGTTGTTGCTGGGCTCCCTGCCAGCCCACATCTCACCCTTGTCATGAGATACCTGCAGCCAATGCATGTTTTTTGAGGGGTGGCTGGACTCCAGCTGCACCGAAAAAAAAGACGTGGTGGCTATAGCCTTCTTGCAGTGAAAATTACCGACCTCCCAGCTTTGCTCTGCTTCTCTAATGCACCACCACCACACAGGCTCACCCCATTGCCTGTTGCACCACTCCATTCAGAGTTGCTCAGGAAAGTCCCTCCAGTGCAGCGGGCTCAATGGGGTGGACTTGCACGGTTTTTGCCACCTCTATGCCAGCCGGAATCAAGCTGGAGGGGCAGCTGGAGATTTCTCCCACCAGCAAAGAAGTGGTAGCTGGAGGCTTCTCCCGCTGCTTTTTGCCCACATGAAGGGCCTGAAGCAGCCACTTCTTTGCCAGCCACAACCGAGCCGGCAGCAGCAGCTGGAGGCTTCATGCTCTGGCAAAGAGGTGGTGGCTGGAGGTTTCTTGGTGAGGAGGAGACACAGCAAGAATCGGCTGGGAGTCAGAAGGCAGTTCCTGCACCTTGCTTGTCCTTTTTTGGTCCCTCCCTCCACATCGAAGTACCTGGGGCAGCTGTCTTCTGAGCAGCAGTGGAATGAAGGGAAGGGAGGCAGAAAAGTTCACCCAAGTCTTCTCCTCCTTCTCAGGTATACACAGAGTGTGTGCATCTTCATGGTGCCAGACGGACTCGCCCATGTGCCATCTCCTTGCAGAAGGTCCCGGCCTAATGTGGGACCTGCTAGGAAACAGTGTTTGGGCTGCTGGCAAAGAAGCAGCAGCTAGAACTCGCTGCCCTGTTCTTTGTGCCAGGGTGCACCCCATTGCCTGCTGCACCAGAGTGGAAGTTCTTGCTCCGGCAAGTCCATCTGATGCAGCAGGCAATAGGGTGCACATACATGGCTGAGGCAAAGAACAGGGTGGTGATGGCGGGACTGAAGCTCTTTTTTGGTGCATTCAAAAGGCGGAGGTTGGTAGTTTTTGGCACAAGAAGCCTGAAGCTGCTGCCTCTTTTTTTCGTCTCAAGAAGCCTCCAACCAGCCAACTTGGTTCCAGTTGGCAAAGAGACTGGGAGGCTTCTCAAAAGCCGGGAGCTGGGAGGCTTCTCAAAAGCTCATCAGCTGGGAGGCTTCTCAAAAGTGAAAAAAAGAGACAGCGGCTGCAGGCATCTTGCGACAAGAGGGGGCTGGTGGGGAGATGCAGGCTGGTGGGGAGCCCAGCGGCTCTCAGCCCTGGCTTGCCTTCCGTGGCAGCCAGCCATGGGAGGAAGGTAAAGTCATGGCCACGGACATTGAAAGAGGTGGTTGTAGGGGAGAAAGTGAGGAGATTAAGGGCTGGGGCCTCTCAAGGAGGGGAAACTGGGTGAGGTATCAATCTTAAGGGAGAGCGGTATCAAGAGGGTGGTGGCTCCGGGGCAAGGCCGGAGCTGGGGAATCACACGTTCCCTGACCCAGCCAAGGCAGGCAGGGCTTCAGGCCTTCAGAGAATAGTGCATCCTTGGGGCTTCAGCCTCCAAGAAGACAAAGGGTAGCTGGGCAGCATGCATTGCTTACCTTTGATGAGTTGAGCTGACTGGGCATTGGCAAGGCAAATGGCGAGGCAATTAGCTGGGCCACATGGTGAAAGTAACATATATAGGGCGGGGTGGGCGGGGCGAGCATCGAGCAGCTGAAAGAGGTGAGCAAGCAGCAACCAGGTTACCANTGTTGGGGGCATGGCCAGAAAGAAGTCATTACTGGTTTGGCGACCCAGGCCAAATCATTGTTACCAGTTCTCCCTAACTGGTGTGAACCAGCTGAATACCACCACTGGTGATCCCTCACAGGGTGGATAAAAATCTTAATATATGGTTTATTCATCTCATGGCAAAACTAAGGCAGCAAATAAGAATGGCATGTGACCTTCAAATATCTTTGAATAGATATTTATATCTGTGGTGCAGAATTCTTTCCATTCTAAAAATACAGACCATTATATGGCAGTAACCTCACAATACTTTCATAACCTTTCATATATACTTTTATCCATAAAAGTAAAAAGTAAAGTCTAAAACATAATAGGTCATACATTCTCTCACACATTCCATTTTATATAGTATAATTGAGGGCATGCGGTTCCCTAGGCAATGCAATTCACTACTTATTCTATTATGTCTTTCTGGAATCATATACTTTTTAAATACTTTAAATACATATACTTTTAAAGTGTTATCTTCTCAAGTGTATTACTAACATTTAAACAAAAGTTTGGATTCCAGTATTGCCTATGAAAGCAATACTGTAGATGAATTCAATAGCAGTAGAGAGAAATTAAGTTTGATGATTCTTACCCCCTTTAATCTTCTGGTACTTTCCTGGGTTCAGGTTATTTATAGCATAGTTTTAAAGCAACAGCACTTAAACAGGAGCTAAGTTGCTGTATGACATTTCAATAATTTTGGGGAGATATGCATGGGAAAGGACTTTGTACTCCTAGAGTTGTTAACAAAGAGGCCTTCAGGCTCACAGTTTTCTTCTTTTTACACATAATTGTTGTTCTTAGTTGTGAAATCATGTCTGACCCATCACGACCTCATGGACAATGTTTCTCCAGGCCTTCTTGTCCTCTACCTCTCTTTTTGAAAAAAAATTCAGTATTTATATAAATATTTATAATATTTACATACAAGCCATGCCCAGACAGTCACATGACCACCAAGCCACACCCACAAATTAGGCCATGCCCACAGAACCAGTTAGTGGTCCCTGGGATATAAAATTATGAGTTTGGTGGTCCCTGAGGTCCAAAAGGTTGGTGACCCCTGATCTGAGTCACAGTCAGCTCCTGGTCTTGTTTTTACTGACTGTATAGCGCTTCTACATGTTTGAGTGCAGAGCACATAGAAATCATAGAAATGATTTCATAGAATCATAGAAATCTGATTTCTATGTTGACTGTCTGGTGATGTCCATGTGTCGAGCCATCTCTTGGGTTGTTGGAAAAGAGTGTTTGCTGTGACCATCATTTATGTATAGATTAATTTACACATAATAGGTCACCATAAAATGGAAATGCTGGGTCTGCACGGTCACTGTTTCCCAAAGGTTTTGTGCTCTATTTTTGTTGAGAGGAAAACTCTCACTTTAGATATTATGACACAATTCAACGCAAGGACAAGGGAAAATACCTCTGTTTCCAGATAAACCTTTTACAGTGCTTGTTTTAAGTACTTATGGTAGTTTCGTGGATTCATTTAGACATGTTTCTTATACATTTTTTTCCATTTTGAGGCTTTTCTAAACTGAACACTCTTAAAACTAAAAACCTTTGTGTGGTGCTGTAAAATAATCTGAATTGCAAAATAGCTTTTAAAGGGGAAAATGCAAGGTATTTCATTCAAGGAAAAAAGAATTAGGACATATGTACAAGATACAGCACTCATTGCTAGAAAACACTACATATGAGAAAACTTTGCTGTGAACATTGATACAAGCTGAGCATAAATCAGCAATGTAAGACAGCTACAAGAACAGATCAATCAATTTTTTTATTATAGTCACAGACCAGATTTAAAAACTAAAACATTAAAATAATAAAATAAAATAAAAAATAGAGCAGAACAAGACTTAATAGTACATTATAGTTAGTGGTGAGATAATCGATAGATGGCCAAATCTGCCTAATTTTATAGACAGTAAAGCAGAATTTAGCTATATTCAAAGAAACTATATTATACTGATCTGATGGTAGTAGCTGTAAATAAAAGAGAACAGAATTTCCTGCATATTTTACCAGGTAAGAAGTTATAAAATGAGTCCATGAATCCTTATAAAGGAACAATATCATAGGATATGAGCTGTGGGACTTCCAGTTTGACGTCACAGTGGGAGGTGACTGAATTTCAAAAAGAAATGGTGCTAATGCACCAAAAGTATTTATGATATATTGACAAAGAATCACAGGGAGATAAAACACTTAAGGCTAGGTCACACTGGCCAACGGATGCAAAACGTATGCAAAAAGGACACAGCGGATGAGCAAAATTTTGGGGGTGGCTCCATCCGTTGTTATCCGCTCTCAAAGTGCTTCCCAAATTTGAATAAACAGACGGCAAAACAGTGGAAAGGAACGGACGGGTATACGTAGCGAGGGGTAAGCGGATGTTTCGTAGGAAGTCTAGCGGATTGGAAGCGGATGGAAGCGGATGACACAATCCGAAGGGCTTCCGGGGGAGAATAGCGAAGCGGATTGCATAGCGGAAGGAGCGGATTGCATAGCAGATGACTCACGGATGCATCATGGACGCTATAGGATGCTAGGCGGAGGGCGTAGCGGATGAAAAAGCGGTCACTGCCCATGTGCGGAGGATGAATTTGCATCAGCTCCCTGGATATAAAAGGATGCAGCTGCGCAAGCAGTCAGCATTCAGAGGAAAAGACCTTGCTGCCAGAGACAGCTTGAAGAACACCATGCGTTCGGCAGTCAGGGCAGAAGAGAAACAAGCCTGTGCCTAACTCCTGCCAGCCCTGGCAAGAAGGACAAACCACCAATCCCAGCCCCCTGGCGCCTGACTCTGAGCTGCGAGTGCATTCTGCCTGCTTGCTGGTGGTGCTCCTGGGTTGATATGCTCTGCTGGTGTTTGCTCGCCTGCTGGGCTGCTAGCTGCTTGGTGCTTGCCATATGTGATGGACCAGCCCCAAGGCCCTCAAAGCCCTGACTGCTGAAGGCCCTGGAAGCCCCTGCTTAGTGGGGAGGAAGAGGCAAGGCAAAGAGAAGGGTAGAGAGAAACAGTCTCCATTTCCGAGGACATGAGGAGGAGGGCCTGGAATGGCTGAGGGAGACATGAGCTACCTTGGAGAAAGGGGCACAGGCTCTATCGCGACACCAAGAGGAAGCAGGCAGCTGGAGAGACAAGGCAGAGAGCCTGGCTACACTTCAGATGTACTCCTGGGATGTGGAAGCACATGCACACTGGTATGGCAAAGCTGCCCCTGAAGAATGCTGGCCAGGCCGCTGTCAAGCTCACTGACCGGGAGATGTACATCATGGCCAAGTTGCAGCTTCCGGAGGGTGAATCACCATCTGAGGAGCAGCCCCTCTGTCAAAACCTCTCCCTCAGCAGCCCACAGAGAGCTACTCCTCTTCCAACCAGGAGACAGCTACCGGTGTCCAGGGCAATGTCTTTGGAGGGCCCCATGGCAGAGGAACCCCCCGACAGCTGCACTCCCCATGCCAAGGGGACGTGGAGGATCCCTGTCACAAAATGGAGCAAGAAGAAGCAGCAGCCAGAAGACAAACCCACACCCACAACCAGAGACCCAGCCCACACTCCACCTCCACAGAAAGCAAGCAGAAAGGCAGACTGGAGGGCCAGAGCCAACCCTGTCCTGCTGGAGATCAGGGACACCATCAAGACCAGAACAGATCTTCTCTCTCAGCGGGGGTCCACCAGCAATATGCCATCCTCTATTGCAAGCCCTTCAATCATGTTACGTTGAGCCAGACCCTCATGGACTGCCCCCCCCCCAGAGCCCAGTACCAGGTGATGAGCAGAAAATCACAGCACTGCTGCACCACCCTCCAGGCCAGCTGAACCGGCTCCTACCCACTCCAGGTCTAATCCTCCACCCAGGCGATGTCACAGCCCTTCCATGGCTTTCAACAGGCCCTCACCTACCAAGGGCTATGAGAACCAGGACTGCCACAGCAGAGGCAGCCCTTCCCAGTCCAGGCCCAGGTAGCATCGCATGCCCACAGATGACTCACTTCGCCCAGATGCAGACCAGACAGCCCCACTACACCCTTCCTTCTTCACCCCACAGCCAAGCCCTCAACAGAAATCTGTCTTCAGTATTTGCCTGACCATCCCGGTCCTTTGAGAAGGGCCTCTCAAACTCACGGGACTGAGTCAGCTCTCTGAGAGCTCCTGGAAAACACACCATCCCCTGTTGTACTCTCAGGGGCCAGGCACCCCAATGGCGCCTCAGACCAGCAACTCCAGCCACAGCCACCATCCACAGTTCCCTGGCTGCTCGACACTGAGACCATGGACATTTAGCCTCAGAGTGACTGAGGAAATAGTGCCAGAGGACTGGGTTGTTACCTGTTCACTTATCTTTGCTTCAAGACCACTTTTTCATTTTCTTTTTTAATAAAGTCATACATTTACTTAAGGGACAGTTGTTAATAAGGTATCTTTGCTTCACACTTGGTTCATTTTATGTTGTCTTAATAAAGTGTGGTGAAAACTTTTTGAAAAAATGGTTAAGCCTTATGCATGCTTGTGGGATAGGTAAGGAAGTTGTGGGATGGGTAAGGATAGCTGTGGGATAGGTAAGATAGCGTAGATGGGTAAGGAATAGTTGTGGGTATGGGTAAGGATTAGCTCTGGGATGGGGTAAGGAAGTTTGTGGGAATAGTAAGGATGAGCTGTGGGGATGGGTAAGGATAGTTGTGAGGATGGGTAAGGATAGTTGGTGGATGGGGTAAGGATAGTTTGCTGGGCATGGGTAAGGATAGTTGTGGGATTGATAAACCTCCAGTTGCAAGCATAGTGGGAGCTGTGTGTCACCTCCAGCTGCCACACATATGCCATTTATTATCAAATAACAATTTAGTCCATTGATCAAACACATTTCAAAATAAACAAACCATCGTTTATTAATGCCTAGTTCAATTGTTTAAGGCCACTCAACATACATGCACCAATCTAATCCAGTGTGATTGAGACAGACTCAAGGAAAGCTCCATTAAGCCGATCTACCATTCTGTCTTGCCACTCCAAATTGCTCCAGTCTGGGAGTTGCACCAAAGATTGTTTCAGGAGGTTTCGCTGCTTCTTCCCTTCACGTGAAGCTCTGTTCGGGCCTCTGTACATCCACAGTGCTCTATCAGGTTTTCGTCCTGTGCCTCCACTTCACCAGGCTCATTCCCCATTGCCTTGTTGATGTCACAAGCCTGTTTCTGCAACACTGTGTATGGGGCGCATTGAGATTGTGAGGATGCAGGCAAGCTTCCACGATGCTCCTCACAGTCCTGGGGGATGCTGCATGGTGGTGAGAAGTACCTGAACCTGCTTGGCCAGGATGCCAAAGGAGTTCTTCCACCACCCGGTCTTGCCCTGGACAGCCTGGTAGTGTGAAGATCCGTCTCTTCACGGGTGAGGTATCTGGAACTGTAGGGCTTCATGAGGTAGGTTCTGAGGAGAAGGGCGTCATCCCCATGATGAAGTAGGGCACATCTTGTGTTGTCATTGGAGGGGGTCTGTATCTGGAAACCCATGATGAGGTTTCGTTCCAGCGGCCTATCCTTGAGCGTCACGGGCATTGTATTACCTGGGCTATCTGAAGCTGACCCGTTGCCATGAGAAGAATCGATTTGCATGGAACTTGTTTGTCAGCATCAACCATGGTTTAAAGGAGATACTGAGAAGCCTTGTAGTTGTATAAGAGTGACCCTGAGTTGGGTGAGCTTTGCAGGCCACGTGCTTTTGCATCTATGCTCCAACGTGTGGGGAAAAGTTCCACCTCTGATAACCACTGTTCGTCAAGTTTCCTCCAGCCTTCTTTTCAGTGGTGGGGTACTGGAGGAAAGGCTCCTCCAAGTATTCTCGATGAATGGCCTGCCACCACTTCTCTGGACCACAGTGCTGATGGTGGTCCTCGTGTGGTTACCCTCCAGGGCATACTGCATGCTTTCTGTATGTGCGTTCCAGAGGCCAGGTGGCGCAGAGTCCCAGTGCCACCTTCAGTCCCAGGGTAGGGCTGGGATGGAAGTTGGTGCTCGGCTTGGATCAAACCTGGATCTCAGAATGCTCCACAATTTTCATCAAACATGGCGGGTGTCTGGCATCCTCTGAAGTGCTGGAGATGCACGAGTGTCTTCATTCCTCCAAAGCATCACCATCAGCTTGTCATAGAGTCCAAACTCCACTCTTCTCCTGATCCATCGTCGCACCCACACAGCTCTTGGGACGTCTCCTTCTTCTCCTTGCGTAGAAAGAGAAACAGTCTTGAACAGGGCTTGGTTCTTGGTGTTGAATGATGGCAGCTACCATAAGGAGTGTTGATGATCCTTGGTGGAGATTCAATGGATGATGTGGAAGAGCAAGGCAAGGGTGAAAGAGGTTTACACCCACGGCTGCTGGACTGATTGTGAGATCCAGATGATTTTCTCCCCCGTTTTTATAGAAATGTCGGTTTTCCGCTAGGTGTCCTTCCACATACTCTAGGCATACTCCAAGCATTCCTTAAAAACTGAGAAACATCCATATACGAACATTTTGTCAGTTGTAATGCTTTATATACGAGATGCATCCGCTTACATCCTTTCTTATTTCCGTGCTACTGTGCTGTGTGGACGTTCCGTGTATCTTTCGGCTTCCTCCCTCTTTTCCGCTTTCAGCTGCAGCGGATGTGAGTTTGAAGGGGAATGTCAAGAGATGCAGAGAGGGATACAGTGGCGATGTGTAATGGATGGACAATGGAGCTAGAACGTTTCGTTGCCCGGTATGTGCGCGGATGGAGATTTATGCGGCGGAAAAGTTATCTGCTCAAAAAGCTTTTTGTGCACTCAAAACTTTTACGATGAAATAGCAGTAGACGGATGTTTTGATGGATAGAGCGTATTAAACAGTGTATTGCAGAGTAGCACAACGGGATGCATCGTGTTTTCCAATGGATGGCAAGCTTTTTTGTCCATTTTACATCCTCTTTGCATCCATTGGTGCAGTGGGACATGTGCTTTAATGCAGGACATTCTGATGAAATCAGAAATGATCAACAAAGGACAACAAATAAAGATCAGAAAATGCAGGAAACAGAGGAAATAAAAGAAAGGCCAGAAGAAAAAACAGATCAGATAAAGCAATAAGAAGAACAAGAAGAGAAGAAGAAGACAATAAAGACTTATGAACCAAATCAGGGACAATATGTATTAAGACATCAAAAAATGGGATTGGACAAAAAGAAATACACTTTTTTAATGAGAAGATAGGGGCTTGGGCAGACCCAAGGAAAGAGTTTGGGAGACAAGTCAAAAAATGAACAAGAATTGAAATACTAATGCGAACAAGAGATGATGGTTAGAAAGGGAATGTTGTTTAATATATGATTGGTTTTTATTGAAAGCTAGAATGAGAGATAGAAATAACATTAAGGGGAAATATTATTATATAATATACTAAAAGTAATAGCTAGATGTAAAGATTAGATGTTGAAAGATGGTATCATTATGAATATCTAAATAATATTGTGATTATTATTAGAATGGCATACCAAAACACTGAACAACTAAACAATGAAGGAACATATTCTAATACAAATATGGATAATAACACATAACATAAATATGATTAATATAACAAATATTATTAATATTTAGAGGTACATACCAGATTAAGGGGGAATATTATTAAACATATTTTTATATAACATACCAAAAGTAATAGCTAAACATAAAGATTAGATGTCGAAAGATAGTATTATTATATACACTTAAACAATATTATGATTGTTATTAGAATGGTGCATAAAATATTGAACAATTAAACAGTGATATAATAAGTAGATAGCACCATAATTACACAAGTATAATTAATGTAACAAATATTATTACTATTTTTATTTATGATACCCAGATACCTCACTCTTCATATAATGATTTTGATGTATATTTAAAAATAAAATAAAAAATACATAAAAAAGAATATGAGCTGTGGTTTCAATGGACCCTTGTCCAAAGAGCTACAAGGGGACTTTTTTGTATCAGTCCTCCAGAACTGCTGTGAGGAGAGCATTACGAATTAGTGCCATTCAAAATTTACAGTTATATAAAATAGATGGCAGGGCTGTCTCTGATTAATTCCTAGGAAAGAAAACCCTGGACTCCATAGATTCAGAGACAAGATACTTTTACTAAGAAAGAACTGAAGGTCTGAAGAAAACAGGCATGAAAAAGATAAATTGAAAATCAATCCAGAGCCCAGCGTCAACCCCCCCAGTAGTTCTTCAGATGGAATCCAATTATTGGCCAGGAAGATGTTGGAACATCTCTGGTCCAAGTGCTCTGCACTGCCCTCATATATGACATTGTCAAAATGGCTGGCCTTGAAGATTTTAAACAACCCAAGCTGGCCTCTCTGAGTCCAATCCTTCCATCGGTTGTCAGCAGTTCCACTCTCATACCACCTGCACCTTTCCAAAATGCCCATTGCTCACTGTCTCCCCATTTCCATGGCAGCTGGCAGCAAGCTTGAAGGAAAGTAATGAGGGCCAGTTGAGAAAAGATATCTTGCTGGTTTATGAAGCAGGTTTCAAACTACACCTAAAGTATTCTCTTTAATCAGCTGTTTGATAATGTCTACAACATGGCTCTCCTATCTTTAGAGTTGATGATCAGATCTGATATTTTGAGATCATGTTACAAATAATCTCAAAATAGTTGATATGATTGTGGACAGTGGTGGGATTAAAATTTTTTTACTAACAGTTCTGTGGGTGTAGCTTGGTGAGCGTAGCATGGGTTGATAGGTGTAGTATGGCTTGGTGGGTGTGGCTTGGTGGGCATGGCAGGGGAAGGATACTGCAAAATCCCCATTCCTTCCCCACTCCTGGGGGAAGGTTACTGCAAAATCCCATTCCCTCCCCACCCCATTAACCTACTTTCCAGCTCCGTTCTCCTATGCAGGGCAACAAAAGACCCAGCCGATCAGCTGAGACTCTGGAGGCAGAGAATTAGATGGGGGTGGGGCCAGTCAGGTGGTATTTGCCGGTTCTCTGAACTATTCAAAATTTCTGCGACCAGTTCTGCAGCACTGGTCAGAACCTGCTGAATACCATCTCTGACTGTGGACACTCACATAAAACATTGCTTTCCAGACTCAAATTTTATAGCATGCTGGCTTCCCATTTAATGATTCTAAATTTTAAAATGCTATTTGTTCTTTTAAAAAATGAAATAGATGATTATTTCTAATAGTATGACAGGTGGTTTCTGTGAGCACCACACTGATGTTAGAAGTTCTTCCTCTGACTATTCTCAAAATTGATAGAGAATAGTTTCGGGAAATAGACAAAGAAGGAAATGAATTAATATAGAACTGGAAACAAAGACCTTCCAAAAATCCTCAAACAACCTAAGTGTATTTACATTTATGGGTTAAAAGACTCAACACTGGGAAAGTGTTATTTCTGGATTTAGGGTTCTTATAGAGTGGATGGAGGTTGGAACTGCATTCATTTGAGTCATACTTCTACTCATTATTGTTCTAGACCCTTTCACAGTCCTTCTGGATTTATGATTTTTCTGGGTCTTTCTTTAGCTTGCTGCACAGGTCCTAGAGGAGAAAGGCATTGCTTTTGGATTACTGGATTCTAAGAAAGATGCAAAGCTTGCAAAAAAACTAGGTAAGTGTGATCCACTTTTCATTCTTCAAAGGTGGTGAGAAATTCCAGCACCATGTTTTCATGACCCAGACCAAGCCAGTGTTTGCAGGATAGCCAGCATTGTACTTATTATATTTTATGCATTTCTGTTAACTTAGGAACTGCAGGCTTAAAATATCAGTGTACCAATGAAGCCAGTGTGATTGTGGCACAAGCTTTTGCTCTAAATCACTGGCTGAATTCAAACTTACTTATGCAAAAAAATTAGTTCTGATTATACAGCAGCAACAAATCTACTTTTTCACTGCAACAATCTAGATGATCACTAAATGTCAGCAGAGATGTTTGCTTATCTGCTTCTTTCTAGTGGCTATCTAGATTTGCACTCCAGATCTTATTCAGCAATACTATGTATTCTATGAGTAAGTTTTTTCAGAACCCAAAGTGAGTTAAAATATTTAATTGTATCTTATGTAGGAAAAATAACTTGTGTTATCCTTCATTCACACTGCAGCACTGATCTGTACATGTATTTATTTGCATTTTTGTCATCTTTCTAGGTTTGGATGAAGAAGGAAGCCTGTACATCTTTAAGGAGGATCATGTAATAGAGTTTGATGGGCAAATGTCAGCAGATGTCTTGGTTGAATTCCTATTGGATGTAGGTTCATCCTGTTTTCCAGTAGAAATAATATATGAGCATTAATTCTAGCTACAGGGATGTTCTTTTGCCAAGGAGCACAAATAATATAGTGGAATGCAAATCATATATTTTAAGTTAAAGAAACAAACATTATTTCCATTCAAAACTAATGCTATCTATTATAAAGAATAATTCTCAAAGTACTACTTTTAGATGGGCCCAGCCTAATTTTACCAATAAATTCATGAGGAAGATCAACTTCAGCCACTCGATTTCATTTGTTTAAAACAGAAGCTCTAGAATTTCAATTTTTCAAGGATTCAGTATTTCAAGGATTGTCCATTCCAGTAGAGTCTATTTTTATAGATTCCCCACATGGATAGTCAAGCCTACTTTTTAAATGACAAAACTACCTTCTGGCATAAATTGCCTCCTCTTTAAAGCATATAAAATATTGAGGGTAAGCTTAGTCATGTAGATTTATCTGTGAATATATAAGGTACAAACCATTTGAGCCACTGACCCTCATTATGCTATGATGGTGAATTTTTTTTTTAAGTTTCTGTGACAGAAACAGTCATGTGACATAAACACTGAGCTACAATTTTCCATGATTGTCCTTGTATTCAGCATGACGTTTTCCATAACTCCCTTTGTGTTAAGTTGTTCCTGTCAAAATTCTTTCTTCCTGACAGCTGATGGAAGATCCTGTAGAGATCATCAACAACAAATTGGAACTTCAAGCTTTTGACCACATGGAGGAGGAGATCAAACTTATTGGCTACTTCAAAGGAGAAGATTCAGAACGTGTGTTCTAAGTCATGATGAAATCTGAAGGGACCTGGAAAGCAATATCATTTTTTTTCTTCAGTTGAAATGAATTAATATGTTTCTTAAAACATGTGTACATTCTCTACAACATGTATTGTTTGTAGCCCTGCGTAGAATAGTTTAGATCAATGGTGGGATTCAAACTTTTTTCCTACCAGTTCTGTGGGTGTGGCTTGGTGGGCATGGCAGAGGAAGGAGGCTGTGAAATCTCCAATCAGAGGAGGTATTCGCCGGTTCTCCAAACTACTCAAAATTTCCACTACCGGTTCTCCATAATTGGTCAGAACCTGCTGAATACCCACCTCTGGTATAGATGTTCAGAGTAGGTATGTATTTTCTATCCTTTTCCAATCCTCAACACTCATCCAAGATTTGAACAGCTCTTTGCATTACAAGGCAATGTGCTATGTTACATCTACAGGTAGTCCTCGACTGTGTCATGGTGGCCAGAATTGGATGCAGTATTCCAAGTGTAGCCTCATTAGTACAATATAACTTCATTCAATAAAATCCTTGAACTAAGAGATTCATCATAGAAACTTATTGCAAAGAATATATGATATTACTGTAATTTATTTTTCCTACCCTTTATTTAAATTTATAATGCTTTTTCACCACATAAAATATGTGTATGAGATTGTTTGGTCTAGTGGTTAAGACACCAGACTTGAAACCAGGAGACCATGATTTCTAGTCCCATCCTAGCCTTGAAAGCCAGCTGGGTGACTTGGACCAGTCTCTTTCAACCCAGCTCATCTCACAGAGCTATTGTAGAGAAAATAGGAGATGGAAGGTGTGTTGGATATGTTTGCTATCTTGGGTTTTTTATAAAAATAATAAATAAATTAATTTAGTATCCTATCTTGAGCTACTATAGTCCTGATATATGAAAAATTCTTCCAAAGTTCCATTAAGTATTCACTCAAATATTCACCCAAATGTTTTGAGGCTTGTATTACTTATAATAAACCATTTTGATATGATTTACCTGTACATAATATTTTTGACAATATTTCACAATGAGTGATGGCTAGTGTATAGGCTAGAGTGATACCAAATATTGTATTGATCTTAATTTAAACAAATAAAATGTCATTCTTTTTCTTTTTTCCTCCTTCTCAGATTACAAAGCATTTGAAGAGGCAGCTGAACACTTCCAGCCTTATGTCAGGTTCTTTGCCACATTTGACAAAGGGGTAAGGACACAAAGATTCCCATGCTGATCTGGTGATTGAGAAAGTGGTAGTCTTCAAGCTCTAGGTGCATTGTATGATTCTGATTATTTAGAACCATTTCAGTCAGCCTTATAGCTAGAATAAGGTACCTTTTGGGTTGTTTTGGTAGATGGACTATGCCAGAAATTGAATTATGGTGAGGAGAAAGAACATAACTATTCTGGTTCAAGTGGACCTCTTGGCATATTTTGTATGTGTCCTTTTCTGTTCCCAGATTTTCATTGTTTTTGTGCAGTCACACTGACTTTGTCTGCTATCTTCTTCTTTCCCTCATTGGAATTATTTACAGCTGTTTTTTAATATTTCTTTCTCGAGGGAGTCTCACCCATTTAATTTTTCCTCTTAAACTCTCTCCCATTAAATACATCTTATTGCTGAGTTCATTAAAACTAAAGGGAGGGGAACTTCACTCCAAGGGTTATGTTTGATTATAACTTCAGCCATATATGATCACTGTGAGTTCTAGTTCCACCTTAGGCATGAAACCTAACCGGGCCAGTCATTCTCTTTCAGCCCAACCTATCTCATAGCGTGTTGGTTGTGGAGAAAATTGAAGAAAAATATATTATGTATGTTCACCATCAAGCTTATTTCCTGCAGTTAGGCTGCTATTGTAGCATCATGCCTTTAGAAATACTATTTCTAGTGTCATAGAATATAAAGTTTCTTAACAAAATATATAAAAAGACCTTGTGCTTCTTTTGTTTATAAGATACAAATTATAAGTTGAGCATTATATGCCAGTGCAACTATATTTTTACTTTCTAACTTTCAAAACAGCTTTGTTGATGACATGGAGTTTAAACTTAAAATCACATGAAATACTTTTAACATTTGAAAAATATTCATATAATATTGATCAATAATATAAATAACCAATATTGTCAAGAGAAGAAACAATGGATGAAAACTAAGCGAGGAGAGAATCAACCTAGAAATAAAGAGAAATTTCTTGAGAGCAGAAAACAATTATTCAGTGGAAGCCTTCAAAAGTTATGGTGCTCCATCATTGGAGGTTTTTAAGAAGATATTGGACAGACCTTTGTCTGAAGTGTTATAGGGTCTCCTGTTTGAGTAGAGAGTTGTCTCCTGTTTGACTAGAGCAGTGGTCGCTAACTGGTGGGCCGTGAAAAATTTTTGGTGGGCCACAGAGAAATCTCTCCCCCAGAGCACCCCCCCAATCCAGGCTGCGCAGAAACACAAGGCTGCACCACCCACAGGGCCCACGGGAACCCTACCCACCCACTCACTCCTTACCTGGTAAAGTTGCCTGCTAAATTTCTATTTTGCCTTTTTCTGACCATTATATGTTCTGCTGTGCCAGGAGATTTAGATTAGCAAGGAAGCAGGAAATGGTTGGATTTCTTGCTTTCTAACTAGTCATTAGATCTTCGGCTCTGCCTTTAAGCACAGCCGAACCTCCATTAGGATTGAAGGTTCTATTATTCAGTGCAGACTCACAACAAGCAAATTTGAAAGACTGAGCTAGCCAATGGCAGATAGATTACTGAATGATTCTGTGAGCAACTCAATCTGCCTGCCTGCTTTGCCTGATTTTGGGTAAAAGTTGCTCTTTTTTATAAAAAAATTCAATTTTATACAAATATTTATAATATTTACATACAAACCATGCCCAGCCAGTCACATGACTACCAAGCCATACCCACAAATTAGGCCATATCCACAGAACCAGTTAGTGATCCCTGGGATTTAAAATTATGAGTTTGGTGGTCCCTGAGGTCCAAAAGATTAGCGACCCCTGGACTAGAGGATCTCCAAGGTCCCTTCCAACTCTGTTATGCTGTTTTATGATGTATTCTAAATATTTAAAATGTATTTTTCAGAAATAGAAATTACTATTGTAAGTCTACAATATACCATACTTTTCAACAAAATAAATTATAATAATTTATCAATGTAACATTTCCCATTTCTAATAGGTGGCCAAGAAACTGGGCCTAAAGCTAAATGAGGTGGATTTCTATGAACCATTTATGGATGATCCCATCCATGTTCCTGACAAGCCATATACTGAAGAAGAATTGGTTGAGTTTGTAAATGAACACAAAAGGTACAGAGAACAGCATAAGGATCATTTCGCCTACATTTTTATCAATATCTATCTATCTATCTATCTATCTATCTATCTATCTATCTATCTATCTATCTATTTATCTATCTATCTATTTTATATAGTTGCCTTCTCGCACACAGCGACTCTAGGGGCCTACAAACAATAAAACACAATATAGAAAAGAAAACAATAACTCCCTGCCTGATGACAACATAATCAAATAAGACATTTGATGGACTGGGCTCCATCCCACTCTGGGCTCCCCAGGCCTGCTGGTAAAACCAAATCTTCAGGGCCTTACGAAAGATCGTCAAAGTTGAGGCCAGTCTAATTTCTGAAGAATGTTATTCCAAAGAGAGGAAGCCACCATGGAGAAAGTACTTCTTCTGGGTCCCACTAGGTGTACCTCCTTAGGGGATGGAACCTGCAACATTCCTCACCTGCCTGCTCTAGTGAGTTGGGCGGATGTAACTGGCAAGACGTGGTCCCTCAGATAGCCTGGTCTCAAGCCATGTAGGGCTTCAAAGTTGACATCGAGCACCTTGAATTACACTCAGAAGCAAATCGGTAACCAATGCAGCTCCCGCAGGAGAGGCAACACTTGTTCACACCGGTCTGCACAAAACATGCATGTCAAATTCAAATGCCAATAATTGAAAAACAGTGAATTTATATTTTTCCCCTCCTGAGCTTGGTAGTTATTATATCTCTAATGGCTAGTGTTTTGTAAGCTTCATTTTGTCATGTTCCCCTTTACCTGGAGAAAATTAGCATACATTTGGTAGCTGAAAAGAAGGATCTAATGGTTGGATGCTTTCAAAGTTTCTATCTATCTGTGAAAAGTGCAAAACAGTGGAGGTCTATTAAGTGGTGGTGGGATTTGAATAACTTAACAACCAGTTCTCTGGGTGAGTAGGCGTGGCGGCTGGTCATGTAATTGGGTGGGTGCCATCACACATCACACCCAGCCCCACCTCCTGGCCACTTGTCTCAAAGGCAGAAATAGAATTCAGTAAAAGTAGAATCCCACCACCTACCCATTTTGGGGGCTGTTTTCAGGTGTTTTGGGGCCATTTTCAGACCATTGTTTGGGCTGTTTTTTGCCCCAAAACTGGCAAAAATGACCTGAAAACAGCCCCCAAATGGCCTGAAAATGGCCAAAACTGGCCCCAAAACTGGCCAAAAACATGGCATTTTGGGAGGCACTTTTCAGGGCATTTTCAGGGCATTTTTTGCCCCCCCAAAACCCAAAAAGCAGCCCGGAAAACAGGCCCAAAAATGAGCGGGGGTGTGGCTAGCCAGTGGTGAGATTTACCAGTTCCCTGAACTTGCAGAATTAACTACCGGTTCATCCGAACCAGTGTGAACCAACAGCAGCCCACCTCTGCTATTAAGTAGTACAAAAAGCCTCACAACACTCTAATCTGTAGGGCTTTGTCTACATTCCCTACCTTATTCATTTTATTGTTTATTTGAATGTCCAGTTCACATAAATACTTTGCTATTCAACTTTCCTCTCAGGAATAGAATCTGTTCTACCTACATGGGTAGCAAAGAAAACAAGGAGGGAAAAGAATATATAATACCTTGAGCCTGACGTACTGCTGTTGTTCATGTAAATACCATCTGTTGATGCTTTTCTCTGAACATCCTCCAGTCCTTGTGTTTTTGTTGAAGAGTGACTGTAATGTTTTATGGAACTGGTTTCTCATCTGCCAGTTATGCTTTCTGGATCTGTCTTCCCTACACTTATGAATTGAAATAGAATTGAATGGAACTGAAAAGCATTTGTTTCCCTTTCAGAGCCACATTGCGCAAGCTGCAGCCTGAAGACATGTTTGAGATCTGGGTAAGGGATGGAAGTTGTAAACCTTATTTAATATTCACATGAAAAAGGCCCTGGTTTGGTTTGAAAAGCTAAAATAGGGTCGTGCAGGCCTTTGCAGGTTGGATGTGTGATTATTCATGCAATAGCCATTTGTGCTCATCCAAACTGATGTTTCAACTGTTACAATGTCAACATAGATGAGTAGTCTTGAAAATGATTGAGAAATTTCATTTGGCTCAAATAATGCCAGCAAACAGTAAATGAGATCATATTATGCTAGTGCTTTGCCATTTCAAGGCAAAATTCAAAGCAATAGTCCAAATCTATGAAGCCATAGGGAACCTGGTGTAGGATATCAAAAAGGGTATCTGTTCCTACCTATGTTATAATTGGATTGCTGAAATGGACCATGAGAATAACCTTGAGAAACGAGGATAAAGAGCTATAGTTAAAGCAAGGGTCAGACAGAGAAATCTGAGTCCAAAGGAGGATTGGAATTTGAGAAAGTGTCTCAGACTTGACTGTTCCTAATTCTCTTCAGGATAAATGGAAGAAACAGGTTTGCAAGATTCTGTTATTGTAGCAGTAACAGAATATTTTAGTATTCATAACTTAGGTGTTCAAGTCTGTCTACCCTGAAAGGCTGACAGTTGCTTTCTGAAGTCTTTCTCTGGCCAAATGAGTTAAGAAAGATGTCCAGAAGAGAAAGGGTCTTTTCAGTTGGGTCACCTTGCTTTGCTTGTTATTTTATATTTTTTATAGTTGGAAGGATTTTAAATCTAAAAACAGAACGGCTTTTCATTTATTATGATGTTGGTTATAATGCAATTAAAAGAGAACATAGAAAGCTGTTCTGTATCCATATTCTTCCTGCCCTTCACTTCTCACCCCATTCAGGTGTTAGCAATAAATGTTAGTCTGTTTGCCCAACTCGGAAAGATAGATTAAAATTTATTTATTTATGTACACAAGTAAGGAGAAGCACCCTACCCAAAAGAGGAGAAGATTTGGAATGGTTCTTTCATTTGTTAACATTATTTGACACATCTCTGATGGAGCATGCATGCTCAGTTTAGTTTAGTATGTAATATGTAGCATTCCATAGGTCCCATTATATTCTTAGTATGATCTTGTTAATCATATTCTAACTTCATATTCAGGAACATTATAATGTTGAAGCCTGCTGTGTCCTTGACAGGTTTAAACCAGTTTTCATATTAGGCACAGGTGTGGGATTCTACCAGTTCGTACCTATTCACTAGAACCGGTTGTTCACATTCTAAGCAGTTCAGAAACCAGAAGTTAGAAGAAATTACTGGCCTAATCCTGTAAGGAAGGCAGGAAGGAAACATTCTGGTGTTGCTTACAGAAACTGCCTCTCCGTTAACCTTTGTTACATTCTTGGCAGGACTAGACTTCCTGTCTCTGGAACTTCTCTGGAGTTTTTTTTCCTCCTTTGCTGGTACTTTGGTTGTGTAGAGTGACCATTCAAAGTAACAATGGCACTGAAAAAAGTGACTTATGACCACTTTTCACACTTAAAACTGTTGCAGCATCTCCACAGTCTTGAGAGGCCAGGTAAGGAGATGTGTGCCTCGACGTGAGTGATATTGAGTTGGCCACATCCAGCCAATAACATGACTACCAAGCCATGTCCACCCAGTCACATGACTACCAAGCCACACCCACCACCTAAGCCATGTCCACAGAACTGGTTGTTAAAAAATTTGAATCCCACCCCTGATTAGGCAGTACATAGCTTCCTTTGCTCCTTCAAGAAGTAGAAACATTAATCAAAAATAAAAATTGATCAAATCTTTAGTTACTAAACTAGTTTCTAAAAACATTAATCAAAGAGGTTTCCCTCTGTAATCACAGATACAACTTTTAGCAGTGGGATCTGAAGGAAATAGAAAAAGTTCAGCAGCGCTAAACTTTAAGCACACTTCACACTTGAGATAGAATAGAATAGAGCTGGAAAGATTCCTCCCTTTCCAAACCCAGTGTCTTTTGTCTCCTAAAAAACATGCTTTGCCTGTAGAAATTCCCAAGTCATCCCTTTATATCTCTAATTTATATCTCTAATTATAACTCTGTTTGAGACTTAAACCATTCTAACAGACAGCACTGAATCCAGGCCCTGATCTTCTTAGCTCTTAAAAGCTGAGGAGAAAAAAAAAGCTGTTTCAAGCCCAAACTTTGTGAGTCAGTCGTAGAGAGAGTCAGTCTGAGGCTCCAGCCACACATCTGATTTGTGCTGTTTAGGAACTGGATCTGTGGTCTTGTGTTGTTCCTAGAATGCCAGGATCCTCATGATGATGATCATCATCATCATTTTGCATTTCTTCCCAAGCTCACATCTCCTTACTCTTTGACTTTCTCCTAGGAGAATGTAGCTAGACTAATCAGGTGTGGGATTTGTTGGTTTGCCGAACTGGCCATAACATTAACAACTGGTTTGCCTGAACTGGGGAGAACTGGTAGCAGCCCACTCCTGCATAAGGTGTAATTTGAACTCAGTGAAGATCTGAGGTGCAAACTTTACCACTTCCAGTTAAGCAATTTTGGCTTTGCCTCAGAATATCTGGAACGGATCAATCAGCATAGATCACATAGGGATTGGAATGTGTAGATTGACTCACTAAAATATCATTTCAAGTGCAAGTGTGCATGTCACTGTGGTAGATAGAATTTTGCTTTGTTGTCACTGAATTGAACAGCAGTTTATAGGGTCTGGTAAATAAT
The DNA here is from genome assembly GCA_004320025.1 of Laticauda laticaudata. Lineage (NCBI taxonomy): Eukaryota > Metazoa > Chordata > Lepidosauria > Squamata > Elapidae > Laticauda > Laticauda laticaudata. Next base: position 31,403 of record BHFT01033522.1, read on the forward strand.
TATATTCACTCTACAAAAACCTGGAGAAAAACTTCTTCCACTGCACTGGAAAGAAGAGTTGGGTCTTTTTGTTTAATGAGTTATCGACTCTGGCATTGTGCTTGTGTTAAGACAGCTCGAGATTGAGTGGGGGAGTATGGGGAAAACAAGAAAGAAGCACAGAAGGCTATACTACCTTGGACTACTTTTGCTCCAATTTCAGTCATAAATCTACTATAAACATCCCTCTTCGACTCTGATTCCCCAGCTGAAGCCTTGATCTTACAATCTCTCTCTCCTACCCCTCCACCAATGTTTTCCACTTATTCTTTTAATTCTTCATTTTATGGGATTCTGTCACTTTTGGACTCAGAGGGGAAAGACATTAGCATTTAGATGGATTTTTTTCCCTCTTGCATTAATACCAATTGAAATTGAAAGCTGGGATTGGCAGGACACAAGAAACATGAGGGTTTTCCATGGTATAATTCCAAGATGACGTTTGTAGCAGGTGTACAATAAACATCCTCCCTGCCAACTCCGGGAGCTTTTGCCAATATAATTTTCACAGAACCCAGCTGCCCAAGGTTTGGATGCTACTTTTCTGGAAGAAAATCTGTCCCAGACTTGATTTTTAATATCAATTTTTCACAAGCCGCCTTTATAAAATACAGAAAAGAGAATAACAGAGTTATACAGAGGCTTTGGAGGTTGTGGAGGTCTTCTAGTCCAACCCTCTACTGGAGCAGGAGACCCTGTAGAACAGACAAACAGCTTACTAGTCTCTTGTTAAAAACCTCCAGGGATGGAGCCTCCACTGTTAAACCATTCTGTCAGGCTCTGGAATTTTTCCCATTCACTCAACTAGAACGAACTTCTGAAAACGTATCAAAATGTCTCAAAAAGGAATCCTTTATTGAGATGAGACAATTCCTGTAGAAGTTCAAAGCAGCGTCTGAGGTCTCTCAGGCATACAGGGATACATAAGGGAGTTTAGAACCCCTCCCCTTACCTCAATGTGTATTTAGTGAAACAAAAGCCAGTATGTTAATTCCTCCCCCACCCTCTTATCAGGAACGATCTTTTCATAGTTTCCCAGGGCATACCTAATTTCCCCCCGCCCCCTTTTTAGAGCGAACTTTTCAAGAGATTCCCAGGACACATCTCACTGTGGAATTTTTATGGTCTTCTCATCTCCTGGCTGTGCCTCTCAGAGGTGATAGTTTTGGCCATCTGGCTTTTCTCCCTCCATTGTATCATGTGTGGGTTATACAAATTTGATATAAGATAAAATATATTCAGGTTACATCAAGAAAGGATTTCTTTATCAGCCTCTCCCCTCTTTCTCTTCTTCCACTGAAGAAATGACAGATACACGGATCTGACATCCTGCCCTCCTTAAAAAACAGATAGGTCTACCTGGAAAAAAAAAACAAAAATCATGCATTACATTTGCAATTCAGGATGGTTTATCAGGGTATTTTTGGTGGAACTTACGTAGTAATGTGGGTGCTTTTACGTGTTGTTTGGCTACCCACTCTTTTTCTGAAGAAGGAAGATGTTTTCAAGCTCCTAAATATTGTGTGGATCCATGGTGAGTGCGTGAATCAAGGATGTCTTTAATTTCAAAATGTTGTTCCCCATGTACCATGATGGGGGTTGAAGGTGTGGGAAGGGAGGGTCTGAGGTTTAAAGTGATCTCTGCTTTGATCAAGCAACAGTGAAATACTGGATGAATCTGCCTCAGTGTTTTTGGAAGTTGAAGCTCTACCGTCACGGGGTTAATAATAAGAAATGACAGATACACAGATCTGACATCATGGAAGGATTAATCCTGACAGGATGAACCTCAAGATACCTATTCCAAGTGTTATTTTGTGGATGAAAGTTGGCTACCAAACTTCAGCAATGCATCACCCACATATGATGGACTTTGCTCTCCAATAATTCTGTTCTTTTGTTTTTCAGTTGCTTTTGGCTCTTCATGACATAACGGACATCATTTCACCATGACTGTTGTGTCAGTCATAGCTTCTTGAGTTTGTGGAAGATCCTGCTTCTATCATCACTGATGGTTTACAGTCATATTATTTTCTCTCAGCTCTTTTTTTTCAATTTTTTTCATTTTTTTGAAACCTCGGAGTTTTCTCCAACAACGCTTTTGCATTATGTATCTGAAATATTTGTTCTTGAATTTCATTCTTTGAGTAAGCAGCCTTGGTTTACTTCATCTGGTCCTAAGTGACTGGTTTCTCTTGAGGTCCAAAGCATTCTCAGAAATTTTCTCCAGCATCACAATTCAGAAGTGCAGCTTTTCTAATGATTTAGTTTTCACAGGTGTCTTACACATGAGAAAACCATGGCCTTGACAATTCATACCTTTGTAGTCAGTGTGATGTGTCTGCCCTGTAATCTCTTATCTAGAGCTGTCATTGCCTTCCCAACAATACCCATAGCTATATTGTATGGTTTCAACAATCTTCTGATGTCCAAATTGTTTTGCTGCACAGTAAACAAAAAAGTGTGTGTGTGTGTGTGTGTGTGTGTGGAGTTAGAAGATCTTCTCTAGCAACAAGAAAACAGCAACTTCCTCCAGTTCCAAAATGAAAATACGTAAACACCTAAAAGAGTGGGCAAATTGTAATTAAAACAGCTGAAAAACTAAGCAAGTATTAATTTGTGATAACTATGCACGTATACTTTTTAGTCACCATTCCTCCCTTTTAGGAATAATACAACTTATTATCACTGAATACTTTTAATATCTTTATCCTTTGAGCTATGGAACAGTGTATCTAAGATGACAATCACCTTACAGCCATTTGCATGCTAATGAACTTTAAATGTGATGTTCAGTAGACTGAACGATTAGTATATTTAACCTTGTATAATTACTTAACATGTAACAAATATTAGAGTTAAATAAATACAATCAGGGAAAGGGATCTTCCAGGACACATCTGGCATTGATTTCCCCTGGAAATGAAACCTTTTGTCTCCTCTGAAAGAACAGGAACTCAAAATCTTAAAAGTGTTACCATAATGATAGTGTCTCCTGTTGACTGATTGTTGGATTGCTGAGCTCCATTTCTATTCAGAAGAAGTCCAGAACGAAGATTAATAAAAAAATAATACACAAACAATTTTATTCTGATAAAGTTAAAGGCTGACTCCTTTCACTCAAATTTAGTTCTGGGTGATTTCATGATCATGGGGTCACTTCTGGGAGTTTCCAATCTAAACTTCACAATTGATCATTCTTGATGATATCTCATCCAAATTTTATGAGGTCAACCAAGCTTGGCTAGATGTAATCACTAGATCAGGGGTTGTCAACCATTTGGACCTCAGGGACCACCAAACTCATAATTTTAAATCCCACGGACCAGAGACCCTGGGAAAATCCTAAAAAAATTCTGCAGGAAAATTCCCCACCCCATTTTCCTACCAATTGATTGTTCTTTATTTGGGATCACAGGATACCGTCTCCAGCTCCATTCTCAGGGAAAGAGAGAGAGAGAGAGAGAGAGAGAGGGAGGGAGGGAGGGAGAGAGAGAGAGGGAGAGACTTTTGGCTTCATGCAAGGAAAGCAGCAGAAGCAGCAGCAATCTTTTTCTCTGCCCCAAACTCTGCCAGAAATGAGTCTTTGTGAGACTTGTCGTGTTGGTGCAGCCTCTTGGAGCAGGATGCCTTGCAGGGTCCCAAAGATTCATTTCTGGTGGAGTTTGGGGGAGAGAAAGAAAGACTTTTGCTGCTTTCCTTATGCGCAGCCAAAAGCAAAAGAAGAAAGAAGCAGCCCGGTGCCCAGAAGAGGTGCGTGGGGTGAGTGGGGCAAGTTCCCCCCCACCCTTTTCCCCCTCCCCTCACTACCTCATGTTTTTTGCAATGCAAGTGACGCAAACCTTGTGTTCCTGCGGGCCATGTGGGTGGTGCAGCCTTGTGTTCCTGCACAGCCTGGATTCATTACTTTGGGGGTGACATTTCTCTTTGGACCACCAAAATTTTCTGGTGGACCACCAGTAGTCTCCAGCCCACTTATTGGTGGCCATTGCACTAGATGGACCTTAGGACTCACCTTTCTGTATCTGTGACTGTATGATCTGCCACCATAAACTTCTGAATATCTATGAACTTTTGAACATAATCATCCTATCTCCTGAAACTCTTCAACATGGCACTAGTTGGCTCATTCAAGGTCCCATGACCAATTGCATGGCAATAAATGCAAGCCAAAATTTTTGTCCTCCTGAGAAAATGGTGCAAAAGTTGAACTGGATTTGTGCATTCCAGCATCCTGTACACAACCAGTATCTGATCCCCACCACATAAAATGTTCCAATAGTTTCTGATTGCAAAGCAGAGAAGCTGTGGATTACGTATGGACACAAAGGTCATTTGTTGTCCCAATTCATCATCTCGGTCATTTGCAATCTGTCACAGACAACTTTTGGTGCAGCAACCTAACTCTGAGACCAATAGAAAACAGCTTTATTTTCCTCCTCAAAACATCTTCTAAATCAATCACCTTCTTAATGGCTGCTGATGAGTTATTAAGGCTTTTGAGAAGATTGGTCTTATTTCAATAGCATAGATTTAGTGATAATAGCTTTTTAAATATACCACCTTCCTTCAAATCAGCATTCAGATGCTTGACTTCATGCACTGGAAGCTATTCAAGAATATCTAATAAGCATTGCTGCTGGAATAGGACTTATATTATTATCCTGAATTTAATAATGCAAGAAAAATTGTCCCTAAGAAGCCTTGTGATCAGAGTCCAAAGACCAATTTACTTTTGTGTGAATTCAAATACCAGGAGGGGCGGGGGCACCCCATAGCCTTCACAACCTGTTACAGCTTCCTTTTGAATGTGTTTAGAAAAAACACTTATTTTCAAAGAAATATTCCCCTCCTCCACATTTTCAAGTCTGCATATTTAAAATGTCACCCCTTGAAAAATTAGGTGGCCATTCCATTTCAACACTCTGAAAAATTAGATGGCCATAATAATAATTTCTGGAGCTTTGCTTCATTTGTTAGGCCGTTACAGAAAATAAAGAAATGGGTATATTTGACCACCTCACCTTTGCAAAAGTGCAGAAGAGCAGCTCACTAGTTAAAAGGGATCAGGGCAGATTGGAAGACAATGAAAAAAATGGATCCTTTCCTCACAATGTCAACATATTCAGCCTAGATCTGGCCCCAAATCTATCACGGATGCCCATTTTAGACTGACGGACAAGGACAAAAATGATGAGTTTGGGTGGAATAGTTGACAAAGCAAGAATTTGGATGAAAATTGTCCCTGTGCAGTTTTAGACAAACACCCACCCCCAGACCAAGTAGATAATTTCAAGAAGCTAGTTAGATTAGTACAGCTCAGAACCTACTCAGTTTAATGCATGGATATGACACTTTTTTAACAGGCTGATTGTGTGTAATTTGCAAAGAGAATCTGAAGGTCTGCAAAAATACTTTGACTCACACACAGACAACCAACCAACCACACACACACACCACACTGTCCATGCACAATCTCCCCTGCTTTCCCTTTCCACATTTGCTAGGTTTTGCTTTGCAATTCAGGGTAAGAGAAACCTCCCATTCATGCAGGAAGAAAAGTGGTCCAGCATGAATGCCTGAGACAGAAAGCCTCACTTATCAATGTCAGATACAAACCTCCAATCAGCTGCACAGCTGGATGGAAAACAGCCCAAGAAAATGGGCAAAAAATAATATGATCACAAATCCAACCTTCAGTTTAAATAAATATCTGCATACCATAGCAAACCTTAAGGAACAGTTGGAACAGACCATCATGTCACAGCAGATGGACACTGGACACTACCATCATGAGTACTTCCCGGGGATGTGCTGGCAAAAGAAAAACCAAACTTCAGATCAAACTCCTTAAACTCAGCCCCAAAACAAAAGAAGCACCAGAGCCTGAACAAGTGGTCAACATGTCCAGCCATCTACTATCCACTGCAGAACAAAGGTAAACATAAAAGTTCCCCTTGCACATACATGCTAGTTGTTTCCAGCTCTAAGGGGCAGTGCTCATCTCCATTTCAAAGCTGAAGACATCTCCATGGTCATGTGGCTGGCATGACTAAAAACTGAAGGCACACAGAACACTGTTACCTTCCCACCAAAATGGTCCCTGTTTTTCTACTTGCATTTTTACATGCTTTCGAACTGCTAGGTTGGCAGAAGCTGGGACAAATAACGAGAGCTCACTCTGTTATGCAGCGCTAGGGATTCGAACTGCTGATCTTTCTGACTGATAAGCTCAGCGTCTTAGCCACTGAGCCACCATGTCCCTGCAGAACAAAGGATTCTACAATAGGCTTCAACTATAATCAAGGTCAGGGGTCTTCAAACTTGACAGCTTGAAGACTTATGGACTTCAACTTACAGAATTCCTCCTCCAGTCATGTTAGCTCAGGAATTCTGGGAGTTGAAGTCCACAAGTCTTAAACTTGCCAACCCTTGACATAGGTGATGCCAATCTCCTGCAATTCTTTGCAGCCTCATAGAAGGAGCATTCAAAACTACTGGATTCCCACAGGGGTCCAAGAAAACATCAGACAAACCACAAACAAGGGGAAGATGACAATAGAATCAACTCAGCACAGAAAACAGAGCAGAAATTTAAAAAATAAGAGATATATTGCAAATGGATAACTTGATAGTTGGTTGTGCTGGCTGCAGCTGATTAGTTTGTAGCTCAACATCTCTCCAGAAAATCAGATTGCATTCTACTGTAGGTCCATCAGGGGAATCGAACTGGCTCCCATTGAGGGCCATATCAGGGTTTTGTTTGCATTTGGGGGACAAGGGGGAGTGGCCTGGTCATCATGGCCGACTGGGTGTGCATAGCCAGGGTGGACCAGTGCTGGGACAGCATGGGGAGGTCCCTCGCCATATCTGGGATGGCCCCTGTTGTGGTTCTCCAGCAGCAGGTGAGGACGGCTGAGGTCTCAGAGAGCGAGGACTCAGAAGAGGGGCCTGCATGTGATGCAGGGATGGGGCCAGGACCATGCTGCCTTTGGAGATTGTGGAGGCTGGTAGCAGTGATGAAAAGGTTCCCGAGCAACCTATGCCCAGTGTGTGTGAACGCAGGGCTGCTTGAAGTAAAGAGCAGCTGCAGCAGCACAGGGGACTCGGGAGTAAGACTGCAAGGTAATGGTCCCTCCCTCAAGAGATAAAAGCCAGCTGAGAAACTAGAAACTTCTTTGCAGGAAGCAAAGAAGTTTTTGCACTCAAGACTTATGGATGTTCAGAATATTTTGGTTGGTGTTTGGAGACTCTTTGTGTTTGAAATATTTCTTAGTAACTTTATCTAATGTTCTTAGCAGCTTTGCACAACCTTGGCAAGGCTTGTTCTTATTAGAGATAATTAGTTTGAAACAGCCTTTTAACAGGGAAGGAACAGAATTTGTAAAGATTCATTAAAAGGTTTTGCTGTTAACTTTGTTTCGTGTTTGTTTCCTTGAAACAAGTTTTGGGTCAGAACAGCCCTGTGGGACAACTCTGGGTCTCTTATGGGCTGGATTCAGTCTGCAAGCCTCATGTTTGACACGTCTGGTCTAGATGATACACAAGTACATTTGTGTACATTTCAAGACTGCTACATTCCACCAGAATAGGGTGAAAGATCAGAATTTGCTTTTTAGAAAGAAGCTCTGTGTGCTGAAATGATACAGCACATCCATAGACCTCCACAATCTGTCAAGCAAACACTGGAAATGAAAAAGTGAGGCATACCTCTCACTATCACAAGATTAATGAAGAAGTCCGCCTTGTGTTTATTTCCTCTGCAGTGTAATTTAAGAGAGAGCTCCACACATTCCTTAAAATAACCTGTATCATTTGCATTTAATGTATTTATTTACTGGTAAAGTCTCTATATGAGGTTGCAGGGAAGACGCACACATTCAATCAAAGTGATGCATATTCTGTGATGCGTAAAACTTCAACCTATGACTTTATGGATAATTGTTCAGAAGTGAAGCCAACATAACTTCCATCCATGACACAAGTGTGCTGCCATTTTTGCTGTGAGTGTTTTCTGAATGTTTTCACACTTCACACATCCATCAAGTGAGCTATTCATGAATGAGAGGAAGGACTCAGAATGGATTTTTCTTTCCCAGGGAATGATTACAATGCAATTATTATATTAAATTAAAAAAAAATAAAGTGAATTTGTTAAAATAAATAGGGAAAGCCAAAAAAAGTGTTCATTTGATCATAGACATTGAAGCAGGACAAAGGAGACCTTAGTTTGAAACTTTGTGAGATAGACATCTTACTAGCTTTTTCCAGATGTCATAAAAGGACAGAAACCTTTTATTAACTGTTTTTGCTCAAATACCCTTTGGAGAAGAGCCTAATGCTGGGAAAATTTGAGGACAGAAGAAGAAGGGGATGACAGAAACATGAGGTGGCTGGATGGAGTCACTGAAGCAGTAGGTGTGAGCTTAAATGGACTCTGGAGGATGGTAGAAGACATGAAGGCCTGGAGGAACATTGTCCATGGGGTTGTAATGGGTCAGACATGACTTCACAACTAACAACAACAAACCTTTGATTCTGGACACATGACAAATTCTTGTTATAATTCATAGGAGCAGAAAGATGTGGACATGTCAGATATCTCTGAAAAGCAGTGTTGTTCAGCCATAGGACCATCAAAACATCAGAAAGGCTCTGTAGAAACAGGCACTCAGCCATCTGGTTTAGCATTCAGTGTCACCTACTCCTGGCTAAGCTCCCAAATTTTCACAGAGAAGGGATAGCACATGTTGCTTCCAGTGTTTCAGACCTACTGCTCAGGATGCAAGAGTGATCCATACCAGCAACAACTGACAGTTTATCTTCTATAAACCTGTCCAGTCTCCTTTGGAAAGCCATCTAAATTGGCTGGCAGCAAATTCCACAGCTGAACTCAGTGGTCTGTGAAAAGAGATGTTCTATCTATCTGAGTGTCAGTGGATGGCACTGAATCCATAGTTTCATTGGATGATCCCAAACCCTAATACCGTGAGAGAGGGAGAAACACTTTCTTTTCATGTTATCTTTGTCATGAATGTGTTTGCACACCTCTGTTGCATCATCTTTGGCCTTCTTGGGTTCCAGGCAGGAGTGGGATTCTATCTGGTTGGTCCAATTCTATATAACCAGCTGTTATGATTCTCTCAGTTTGGAGAACTGGAAAATTGCTAGCCCCTCCCCTCCCTGCCCACTCACTCCTTTCTTGGTATGCACGCCATCAGTCTTGTCTGGGTAAGTTGCTATTTTTCCTTTTTTTTTTTTCCCTGGCCATCAACTGTTCTGCTGTGTCGGGAGATTTAGATTAGCTTGAAAGCAGGAAATCATTGAATTTCTTGCTTTCTAGTTAATCTAAAAGCAGAGCTGAACCTTCCTTAAGACTGAAACTTCTATTTTTCAGTGCAGATTCAGGTAGCAGATTGCAGAATCATAGATCTCTAAGTGAATCTGTGATTCTGTGAGCAACTCAATCTGCCTGCCTGCTTTGCCTGATTTTGGGTAAAAGTTGCTCTTTTTTATGAAAAAAATATCAATATTTACATAAATATTTATAATATTTACATACAAGCCATGCCCGGCCAATCACATGACCACCAAGCCATGCCCAATAAGCAAGCCAACCCCACCCAGTCACATGACCACCAAAGCCACACTCACAAATTAGGCCATGCCCACAGAACAGGTTGTTAATAAATTTGAATCCCACCCCTGGTTCCAGATTGATTTCTGCAGTTTGGAAAGGAATTCAGGTGAAATTGGGGAAAACCAGTGCACCTTCCTCATCTTCATATCTAGTATCTCAGCCTCTACATAAAATTTCAAGGAAAAATGCATGCATGAGTGCGCACTAAACATACACACAAACATTTAGAATGTAAAGGTAAATGTAAAGGTTCCCCTTGCAAATGTGTGTGCTAGTTGTTCCCAACTCTAGGGGGCGGTGCTCATCTCCATTACAAAGCTGAAGAGCCAGCACTGTCTGAGGACATCTCCGTGGTGATGTGGCCAGCATGACTAAACACTGAAGGCAAACAGAGCACTGTTACTTTCCCATCAAAATGATCCTGATTTTTCTACTTGCATTTTTACATGCTTTTGAACTGGTTGGCAGAAGCTGGGACAAGGAACGGGATCTCACTCCATTTCATGGCACTAGGGATTCGAACTGTCGAACTGCTAACTTTTCTGATCGACAAGCTCAACGTCTTAACCACTGAGCCACCGCATCCTAATTATCCACTGCGAACTATGGTGGTAAATCCTGTGATGACCCAGTGTGGGACACAAAAGCAACAAAGTCCCCAAAACAGGTGAAGTCCCTTTAATTCCTTCAGCTTGGCTTCAAAGGTCCAATTATCATTGACTGGAGAGAAAAACTCCCCCACAAACAGTTGCGAAAATGAAAACTTCCATTCAAACTCAAAATGCATATAAATTATAAATAGGAAAAAACAACACAAACCACACTGAAGCAATTAATGAGACAAGGCAGGGTAAGGGCTTGAAGACGTCCATAGATATCGAAATACACACACTGGGAAGGATGCCAAAACTCAGATAAGAGCTGACAAACTAGAAATATTTTCACGTTTTGCTCTCAGCGCTGGCCTATGCGCAGTTTGTCCTTTGAAACAGTCCTCACAGCTGCAGCCCACGAAGGGGATCAAAGCCCTTTCCTCCCCTGTAGACAATTCCATTTACATTTCTCCCTTATCCATGTCCTAGGATGAAGAGCGGATGGGCCTGGGTCTTCCTCTAAATACCCAGCCAGACTGTGCCCTCCCCCAGTTTCCTCCACAACCTCCAGAGCCACACTCCCACTCCCTGTCGGCTGTTCCTCCTCTCCCTCAGAGTCAGATTCTAACAGAGGCATGACAAATCCTATCCTTTGGACTAAAAGTCTTTTTTTGCTAATTTTGCAAACAATTTAATCTTCCTGCAAGAGTTGGTTTTTTTTATGTTAGCAATGTGCTATGCAGAGAAGAAAAATGAGAATTACGGAGTTGGATGAGACCTTGGAGGTCTTCTCATTCAACCACTTCATACCACTCCCGACAAATGGTTGTCCAATCTCTTCTTAGAAACCTCCAATTACGGAGCACCTACAGCTTCTTGAGTCAAGCAGTTCCACTGATTAATTGTTCTCATTGTCAATCAATCATTCAATTAATCAGTCGTTCCTTGCTTGGTTTCCATCCATTGCTTCTTACCCTGCCTTCAGGTGCTTTGGAGAATAAGCTGACCCCCTCTTCTTTGTGGCAGCCCTTTAGATTTTGGAAGTTGTCAGAACACAGAAAGAGTGTACAGGTTTCCTATGCATTTTTAACAGAAGTCCCATTCACTCCTGTCTTTAGATCCTTCATCGTGTCCACATGGAGCCATTAACTGTGAAGGAATATGGACTTCTATCGAAATACTGCCTCATAGTCTGCTCCAGTAGTGAAATTCAACCATTTTGCACCACCTCAGGAGAGGTGGTAGGGACTATTTGAATCTGTTGGCCCCACCCACACCTGCACGCCTTCTTCCTTTTAGAGACTGAGTCCCACCAAGCCATGCCCACAGAGCCAGTAGGGGGAAAAAAAATGAATTTCACACCTGTTCTGATCCCCCAAATTGGTAATGACTTCCCTTTCATTTGACCATTTTTGGACCCTCTTCTTTAGTTTTGTTTAATCTCAATCTCTTAAATTTTTATTTTCTCTTCTCTGCTCTTTTGTTGGATTATAATGGATGGTGTCTGCATTTGCCATGCAAAACAGAGAGACGTATAACATTTGTCTTCTAGGAAGGCTCAAGTATTACTCTCTTCCCACATTTGATTAAACAAGAAAACGAATATTTCAGAATGAAGACAATGTGCATCCTTTTCTTCAACAAATTACTCAATTAACTCAGATGCCAGGGTTCAATAAAGCATGCTGAAATAGAAATTAACCACTTAGGGTGGGCTCATACCACAGATGAGATAATCATGGTTTTATTAAAATACCTATTGATTTACATCCACAATTTGAGCACCCGATGTCTCTAACAATCAATAAAAAGCAGAGAAAGGTTGTACAGATTTCTAAGGGGGTGTTTTCCTTCAATAGCAGTTCAAACCAAGAATCCTCCCCACTTGGATTCAATTTGCAAAGCAAGCAAATCAAATCAAAAGAGTCTCGCTTCCTTCACAACTTCCTGCAGAAACTTCTTGTAGGTGCTGGATGTGGCTAAAGGTATGAGGCGACAAAAATCATCTTGTTAAGGGGAACTTGTTTGAGGTTTAAGTGAAGAAAATCAAAGCTGCCTTGTACAGCTCTTTGCAATTAAAATTAGCCAAAATGAAAGTCATGTAATAAACCCCTTAATTTAAAGCATGAAATAACAGCAAAGAACCTGGGGAGAAGAGTTGTATCTTTGTAGATCCAAAAGTCTCCTTGAAGGAACAGGAGACTTCTTCTGTGGTCCAGGTACAACAAGCTACTTCTGAAGGTAGCTGCAGAAGAGCCTATCCTGTAGATGTCCAAATAGATCAATCAGTAGTTCAGATATCAGGCTATCTTGTAAAGGGTAGGTCCCACTGGCCGATGGATGCAAAACATATACAAAAAGGACACAGTGGACAAGCAAGATTTTGGGGGTGGCTCCATCCGTTGTTATCCACTCCAAAAAGTGGCCCAAATTTGCATAAACAGAACGGAAAAGAACGGAAACAGGAAAGACGGGGGTAGTATTTGTAGCGAGGATGTTAAGCGGATGTTCAGAAAGGCCTAGCGGATGGAACGCGGATGAAAGCAGGATGACACATCCGAAGGGCTTCCGGGGGAGAGAGATTGGAAGCAGACGCTAGGGAAGGGGCGGATGCCAAGCAGATGACGGCGGATGCATCACGACGCCATAGGAAGCAAAGCGGATGCATAGCGGATGGTATATCGGATTGCAAAGCGTTCACTGCGCATGCAGGATATGAATTGCATCAGCTATGGATATAAAAGGATAGTGGCTTGCACGCGATCAGCATTCAGAGGAAAGACGTGATGCGCAGAGACATTCTTAAAATAACACCATGGTTCGTCAGTTCAGCGGAAGAAGAGAAAGGCTGTGCTACTCCTGCCAGCCCTGGGCAAGTAAGGACAGACCACCCACCATCCTCACTGGACTCTGAAGCTGCCTCTGGGTGGTGATGGTGGTGCTCGGTGCTGCTGGTGTTTCCTGCTGCTGGTGCTGCTGGTGTTCTCCTGCCCTGCGGCTGGTGGTGCTGCGGTGTGCTGGTGCTTGCTGTG
>BHFT01033524.1:0-22605 GCA_004320025.1 Laticauda laticaudata
GATAATATAAATATATATGTGTGTGTGTGTGTGTGTGTGTGTGTGTGTGTGTGTGTATTTTCACCCTAAATTTTCAAAACATGTGATATTGAAGGCTTCTACTTTTTCTATATCTCTGTGTGTGTCTCTGTGTGTGTGTGTATGAAGGCTACTCTCTCAATATTTTCTCAATTATTCCCAGGTCTTTTGAGTTGCATGTTGAATATATCACTGTGTATTAAAGCAACCTAACCTTTTTCATGCCTTTGTACTGCCTCTGCTTTAAGACCCCTTTTGTTGAAGTTAATGTTATTCTTAAAACAGGAGGCCCATTTCTTTCACCTGAAAACAGTTAGAGCTGTCTTAATAAATAGCAGCACAGTACTGCATTGAGGTTGCATGAAGTCTGAAACATTTCTTCCACAACATTTACTGAGCACCCATAGATCATTTATGGGTGTATATGTTTTTGTTTGAGTGCATAGTAAATATGTAGATAATTATATCTATTCATAAAATATTTATAGCTTGCCTTTCAACAAGGTGTGTACCATGCAATCAATCAAAACATCAGAATGTCAGATCTAAGCAGTCAATAAAGATTTGTACACAATAGAATTTTTTAAATTATATTAATAACCTAATATAAACCAACTGAATTCCAATCACCAAAACAAGAAAACAAATTAAACATNGGCTTAGGTGGTAGGCATGGCTTGGTGGTCATGTTACAGGCTGGGTGGGACCAACTTAATATCACTCACATCGAGTCACGCATCTCCTCGCCTGGCCTCTCATGACTGTGGGGATGCTGCAACAGTCGTAAGTATGAAAATTGGTCATAAGTCACTTTTCAGTGCCATTGTAACTTTGAACAGTCACTGCACACAAGCAAAGTACCAGCAAAGGAGAGGGAAAAAACTCCAGAGAAGTTCCACAGACAGGAAGTCTAGTCCTGCCAAGAATGTAATAAGAGTTAATGGAGAGGCAGTTTCTGTAAGCAACACCAGAATGTTTCCTTCCTGCTTTCCTTACAGGTTTAGGCCAGTAATTTATTCTAACAACTGGTTCTCTGAACTGCTTAGAATGTTAACAACCAGTTCTAATGAATAGGTGCAAACTGGTAGAATCCCACCCCTGGACTGTGGTCTCTTCATTCCTTATGTTTGGGATTAAAATAGATATTTTTAAAATTCTGCTTAACTCTGTTAACTGATTAGGAAAATCATTTACAGCCCAGAACAGCGTCTGTAAAGCCCTTAGCTGTAAAGAAGCCAAAGAGAGGGTGGGGAAGAGAGAGACAGGACCAGAAGTGTCTGTTGAACTCTACAAATCACTTCAAGAAAATTTTACAAAGAAATAAGAAAAGAAAGATAAGATGGAATATTTATACCTAAAGGAAGAAACAGAATAAAATATTTATCTTGGGCCTTGGCTTTTATCAAGGCCCAATATTGTGGCACCTAGTACTCCAGCAGGTATGGACAAAAAGATAATTTGAACTATGCTGGACCCAGATCAAAGAGCGAAAACCAGTGAGACCAGTCAGGAAGCAGTTAGGTTTGTCCAGAGCATGTATAAGAAGCCTTACAGCGTCTGGTAGGAAGGCATTTGAAACAAAGAATAACACAAGGTCCAAAGCTTACTGTGAGGAAAGCACACTGATGATCAGTACTAATTACCAATTACACAAATCTGAAGAAAACCAAGAGGTGTTATGCTTCTGATATGCAGGGCTATCTGCTAATACAGAAGTATCAGGTAATCCAAAATATCAAGAGAAAGAGAGATGAAAAAAGTATAAGGGAAAGAAAGGGAGAGAAGGAAGGACAGATGGATAAACAGATGAGATACAATAGATAGTTGGATTACGAAGAAGGTGATATACTGATCAGGAAAAGAGTTAGGAAAGCTCCTAAATTTCACAACAGATGGACCCTGGATGAAAAGTCCATAATTTTACAGCACTTGGGCAATTGTCATTGTAGTTTCAGCTGGGAAACTATGAGCATCCTCGTCCAAGCTAAGTCCAAAAATGGTAGGGAATTCCTGGAAGCCTAGCATTCAGACAAATCGGCCATCAAGAGGCCCATAAACAACATTTATATATATTTCAAAAAAGACAATCAAAAAGCCACAAAGGAAACAAAGAGACCAAAACCCTCCTCACCAGCAATTAACACTTAGATGAGCAGAGATTAACACCAAGATTAACATGAGATCAACAGTCAAGAAGTAAACAATACCGCAATCAAGGAATACCAGCTCAGACAAATAATTTAAGCCCATGTCACACCAAACCAATGGATGCAAAGAGGATGTAAAACGGACAAAAAACCTGGCCATCCGTTCGAAAACGCAATGTACTCACTGCCTCCGTTTGGCTTCCCTCTATCCTCCAGCATCGTCTAAGGACGTTCTCATCCGCCTCAAAAGTTTTTGGGCTGCCTAAAACTTTTCGGCGGAAAATGTATCCAGTTGGTCCGTTTACATCCGCTACGCATCGCCTACGCATCCGTTACGCATCCGCTATATCCGCTAGGCGTCCGCTACGCATCGCACGCAACGGCCATCTGCCCAGATGCAGGAGGAAGCGGAACGGACCAGAATGGATGCCTAGCGGATGCAGCTGGAAACAAAGCGTTTAAAATGGAAAAAACTTCACAAAGGGGACCTATCTCGGATATTAAGGATGTCTGCAGGATGCCTCTACAGGATTCCCAGAGGATGCCTAGAGGATGGAAAGGGACACCTATACTGCCTATGAAAAGGGGGAGGAACTCATCGCATCTCTCTTTCAGACCAGCAGCCAACAGTGCAGACCTCTGCAGCCTTCGTCTGCCTCTTGCTCATCCACAGATCCAGTCATGTCCACCGTGGATTGTAAACAAAGTCCTTTCAGCAGCCATCATCGTTCTGCAACAGTGCGAAGCCATCTGCAGGCTCTGTGAACTTACTGCGAGAAGAAAAGGAGCCACCCGAAAAGTGTCTGGATTGAAGATGGTTCACCAGAAGAGCAGAGGACGGACTGTTACAACAAGCTGATGTGTGGAGCTCAGGAGCGAAGACTCTTGGTTGCATTCCAGAACTTCATGAGGATGCTCCAGCCATTTTTGAGAAGTTGTGCAGCGCCTTGACACCCAGGTTGACCAAGTAGAGCACCAGCTTCCGCCCCAGCGGGACCTGGCTCAAGGTTGGCATTTCACTCTGTGCCACCTGGCCTCACGGACCTCCTACAGGAGTATGCAGTGCGGCTGGAGGGTGCCATCCAACCCATCAGCATTGTGTCAGGAAGTGGTGCAGGCCATCATCGAAGATGATGGGTCCTGAAAGATGGATCGGGAGAGAGCAGAGTACGGACTGTACAACAAGCTGATGGTGGAGCTGAGGAACGAAGACCCTCGTGCATTCCAGAACTTCATGAGGATTGCCTCCAGCCATGTTTGACGAAGTGTGGAGCGGCTGACACCCAGGTTGACCAAGGCAGAGCACCAACTTCCGCCAGCTTGGACCCTGGAACCCAAGGTGGCACTTCACTCTGCACCACCTGGCTCAGGGCCTCCTACAGGAGCAGGTGCAGATGGCTGGAGGGTGCCACACAACACCATCAGCATTGTGGTCAGGGAAGTGGTGCAGGCCATCATCGAAGAATACCTGAAAGAGCTCCTCCAGTGCCCCTCCACTGGAAGAAGGATGGAAGAAAGTTGCCAGAGCAGTGGTATCAGAAGTGGAACTTCCCCCCACCCGTTGGAGCCATAGGTGGCAAGCACGTGGCCTGCAAAGCGCCAGCAGGTCGGGTCCACTTATTTCAACTACAAGGCTTCTTCAGCATCGTCCTCTTCCCATGGTCGATGCTGACTACATGTTCATGTGCATCGATGCTTCAGGCAACATCTCATCTTCAGATGCCCTGGTATAACAACGCCAGTCACTTCAAGGAGGAGCTGGAAGGGCAACCTTCATCGTGGGTTTCTCGGATCCAGAACCCCTGCCAACGACCGCAAGATGTGCCCTACTTCATCAATGGGGGATGACGCCTTCTCCCTCACAACCTCTACCTCATGAAGCCCTACACCTCCAGACTCCTCACCTGTGAAGAGAGGATCTTCAACTACAGGCTGTCCAGGGCAAGGCGGGTGGTGGAGAACGCCTTTGGCATCCTGGCCAACAGGTTCCAGGTACTTCTCACCACTATGCAGCATCGCCCAGAGACGTTGAGGAGGATCGTGGAAGCTTGCTGCATCCTGCCACAATCTCATGCACACCCGCTACCCAGTGTACAGGAGGGCTTGTGGACCATCAGCAAGGTAATGGGACATGGAGCCTGGGAATGGAGGCAAGGCGAAACCTGATAGACACTGAGGATGTGCAAGGCCCCAACACAGCCTCACATGAAGCGAAGAAGCAGCGCAACCTCCTGAAACACTGGTACAACTCCCCAGCTGGAGCAGTGGATGGCAAGACAGGATGGTAGATGCTTGATGGATGCTTCCTTCAGCCTGTCTCATCACACTGATGAGATTTTCCCTGTATGTTTGGTTGGCTTACAATGAACAGGGCGTTTAATAAAGAGTTTGTTTATGTTGACATGTGTGGATAATTATTCCATTATTATTGATAATAAAGGCGGCATAGGTGTGCACCTGGGAGGGTGGACCATATAGATCCACTATGCTTGCACTGGAGGTTTATCTATCCCACTGCTTTCCTAACCCATCCCACAGCTATTTACCCATCCCACAGGTATCTAACCATTCCCTGCTATCTTAACCCATCCCACAAGCATGCAAAGCTTAAACCATTTCTAAAAGTTTCCACAAGACTTTTATTAAAAAAAAGAAAGAAGCAAGTGTGTGAATTCATAAATAGACTTTATTAACAAGAACTATAAAACAAAAATGACTCTCTGGCACTCCTCTTGGTTGCTCAGTCCCAGGGGTGAAGGGTTGCAGGTGCTGCTGGAGGTGGCTGCTGTGAGTGCTTGTCATCAGCTCCTCCAGAAGCAGAAGCAGCAGAAGCCCCAGCCCCAGAAGAGCGAGCCCGTGCTGCAGAAGCCCCAGCAGAACCAGAGTGAGGGCCAGGCGGGGGATGGTAGCCCTGTCCCTCTTGCAGGGCTGGCAGCGATGGCTGAGGCTTGCTGTGCTTCCGTGTGGTTGTTGGGGTGCTGCTCGCAAGGAGGCTGGCAGGAACCAAGGCTGGCAGGAAGGCTGGCAGGGAGGCTTGGAACCAAGCCTGGCAGGAAGGCTGGCAGGCAGGCAGGCACCAAGGCTGGAAGGGCAGGCAGACAGGAAGGCTGGCAGGCAGGCTGGAGGAAGGCTGGGCACAAGGCAGGCACCAAGGCTGGCAGGAGGCAGGCACCATGGCTGGCAGGAAGGCTGGCAGGCAGGCAGGCACCAAGGCTTGCAGGCAGACATGAACCAAGGGCTGGCAGGAAGACAGGCAGCAAGGCTTGCAGCAGGCTGGCAGGAAGGCTGGCAGCAAGGCTGGCAGCAAGTCTGGGAGCAAGGCTGGCAGCAAGGCTGGAGCAGCGCAGACAGGTGGCAGCAGGCAGGCGCGCAGGCAGGCAGGCAGGCAGGCAAGCGCAGCAATCCGTCTGCACAGGTCTTTCCTCTGAATGGCGACCTGCTTCCGAGCTGCTTCCGTTATATCCGCGGGGCTTGTGCAATGTATCCCCCCCGCATGCGCAATTAACGCCAGGCATCCGCTAGGCTTCCACTGTGCATCCGCTAGGCTTCCGCTGTACATCCGCTTCATCCGCTGTGCATCCGCTCTGCATCCGCTGTATCCATTCCATGTCCGCTTCGCTGAGGCCCCCGGAAGCCCTGCATTGGCCATCCACCCCATCCGCTTCCCTCCACTGGGCTTCCATTCCGCATCCTCTTTGCATCCTCCCTGCGTCCTCCCCGCATCCGTTTTATCCGCTCCGGTTATGCAAATTTTTGCCCCTTTTGAGCGCAGATAACAACGGATGGAACATTTTGCTTGTCCGGTGTGTCCTTTTTGCATCCGTTGGCCGGTGTGACATGGGTAACAGTAAACAGTAAACAACAGACTAATCAGGAAATCAAGAACACTCCCACCAACATTGACAGAGCAAACCACTAGTAAATAAACAGAGAGCAAACTCCACTCCTTTCTAGCACTGATGATGTTACCTAGTTTGATAATGAAACATCTTCAAGAAAACAACCAAGTTCTGGGATCACCAGAGGCCTCACAAGTAGGCAAGAAGCAGCCATTTTGGCACATTTATTTTGTACAATAAACTTTGCTAAGAATCTCTTTGCTTCAAACAATATGTTTGTCTCTTATATCTTCCTCACTTCTTGTCATCCTGAGCTTCAAAACTCATGTGAATTTGTCTCTGCATTTTAAGATAATTAAGTCAGAAATAATTACTATCTGCATATGCTTCAGTGACACAAGTTTCTCGAAGTCCATCCTATATATATATAGGCACATATACAAACACATAGAAACATACCCAGTTAATTAGTCACCTCAGTGACAGAAGCTAGGTAGCATTATTTGGGCTTTATTAGCAGAATTTTTTCATTCAAAGTTGTTTGTGGGTTGCTGCTATACAACAGAGGCCCCTGATGGCTTTATCATGGATCTTCCCACACTTGTTTTCTCATCTTTATTTCATAACATCCATTACCTTAGACATGAAGATAAATATTTGCTTTGCAACACTAATGCTTTTATTCCACATGAATCATCTATGTCTCAGTTCTCCCTCTCCCTCCCCCCTCTCCAAGCACTGAATTTGGGAAGGGGTGGTGGCATGGATCATATATTAGCTTTTTGTAATTTACAAAAAAGGAACGCGGTGGCTCAGTGGCTAAGACACTGAGCTTGTTAATCAGAAAGGTCGGCAGTTCGATGGCTCAAATCCCTAGCACCGCATTACAGAGTGAACTCCCATTATTTGTCCCAGCTTCTGCCAACCTAGTAGTTCAAAAGCGTGTAAAAACGAAAGTAGAAAAATAGAGACTACTTCGGTGAGAAGGTAACAGCATTCCGTGTACCTTCGAAGTTTAGCCATGCCAGTCACATGACCACAGAGACATCTTTGGACAGTTCTGGCTCTTCGGCTTTGTAATGAAGATGAGCACCACCCCCTAGAACCACAAATGACTAACACATATGTACGAGGGGAATCTTTACCTAATTTACAAAATCTGGGCTGTCTTTCCATAATAGTATTTATGCATTGTACAATAACATAGATCAAGTAGATAACTGTACCACAAAATATAATATATTCTGCCCGTTATACTTTTTACAATTTACCACAAAAAGAATCATATAAATTAGGGCATTTACCCATTTAGATTCAGTTCCAAAATTTGGATTAAAGCATGTACCTCTCTATAAATTTTAAAAATATTCAGTTTTTCCAAGCATTCCAGGAAATATGCCCTGATTCTACTTCCCCCTGCTTTTAAAATATGGACAATGGAAAGAGAAGAGAAAACAAAACAGTATCGAAGATTTAAGCTGAATAGGATCAGAGTAATTAGTTTAGACATCAGGATCTAGTGATTGCCTTAAATATTTGTTTTGATATTGTCAGCAAATATCAGACCTTTATAAAATTATTTTAGGGTTTGCAGATCTGTTATGCCTAGCCTTCCTCAACCTACCAGTATATATCAGATTCTTTGGCAGCTACCCCAACACAAAAGTGTTTATTTTTAAGCAAAATTTTTCCAGAATTCTTTTTGCAAGATTTACTGAGTTGCAAAAAAAATGAACCTACAATTATTTCAAGACCTGTGCTATTTTCTATTTAGAACCAATTTACTGTCTTGAATATTAGAATGCCTGCATGTATTGTACATAATGCAGAGTTATCTTCTTTATTTTCTCAAATCCCTAAGATGCCCTAAAGTTATATAGGATTCTAACTGAAATAAAAAGTCATTTAAATACAGAAAATAAACAAACAACTATTGACTTCATCCCCAGCCTTAAATCTTTACATCTATTCATTCATTGCATCCTGGAATATAATTCACACATGTTAATAGAATGATTAGATATGTGCATATAGTTTTGTATGTGGGTGATAAATGGTTGAATTCTTTCTGTGATCTTGAAAATTATCTCTAATGCAGTTTTATTTTTCAAAGTTACAAGTATCTCATCATCTGCTGGTCCCAGTTGGGCTGTTCCATGCTCTGACTTAGATAATAAGGGTTATATATTTTCATTTGCTCTCTGTGGGGGTTCAAAGAAATGAGAACTGCTCTGACATCTTGCCAGGAATTCAGCTCACTTGGGCATTCAGCTTTTGCAAGGCATGCTAAAATAGAAAGGTCATTAGGTTCTAATTGTTACTCCCCCCCTCCCATGATATAATTCTTTCATTGCTGCAGGTTCAAAACCCATTTGCAGTGTGTTAGAACAGATGTGTACCTTTGTGCACGTATGTGTGAACAATGTCTTAATGTGCATGCAGATATAAATGGATTTTGAATCTTCCTTTCATCACCATAATGAGTAAAACAGAAACAGGAAAACCTCAAAAAATATTCCCTACTGTCATATTTCAATCAAAATACAGCCACGCATCCCCCTTTTTTCCAAGTATACCTTTAAGCAGGCAAGCTGCACAGAGCTGTTTTATAGGTCAAGGTTATTTTTAGCTTTAACTTACTCCTTTTGCTATTTTATCCAAACAAGATTAATAATGGTAAATGTCAGGGGAATTTGGGAAAGTCCAGAAGTGATAAATCAAGCAGTTTTCCATTCTCAGAAAACTGATAGGAAAAAATGTGGAATCCCACCATCGAGGTGTATAGGAGAAAAGAAAGAAAGAAAGAAAGAAAGAAAGAAAGAAAGAAAGAAAGAAAGAAAGAAAGAAAGAAAGAGGTGTATAGGAGAAAAGGAAAGAAAGAGAAAGAAGGAAGGAAGGAAGGAAGGAAGGAAGGAAGGAAGGAAGGAAGGAAGGAAGGAAGGAAGGAAGGAGAGGAAGGGAAGCAATGTACATTTTTCTTATCCAAGGAATGAAACACTAGAAATAGGAAGCTCTATATACTGGGTCACTTTATTTGGTCAATTTAGTCTAGCATAGTTTAATACTGGCCTAGTTCACACATCTCATAAACCCAAGGTATTGAATTACAGTTACTAGAACTAGTAACCTGGCTTATTCATCATCTTAAACTTCAAATATTTTCTCATATGAAAAGTATAAATCATTTTTGATGCCAGCATTTCAGAATGTGGAGTAGGGTTTTCTCTAGCCTTAACAGAAGATGTCAGGCAGGAGATATCTGGTTGATGAATTCTTTACCTTCAGGTGTAACATCTCAGTTCCTCTTACTCTATTCTGTTTACAAAAAATTATTCAGCTTTGAGAAGTTCCTACTAGGAAAATTCATTCCACTTGCAGATTCATCAGAATCTGTTTTTCTTTCATCAACACAACAAGTCTTTTCAAATTGGTATGTATTTTAGACCTAACAGGGTAGAAAATAGTAATAAGCTTTTGCCACCTGCTATGGCTTTACTCAGTGAATTGGATTAGAAAATATTTTTGAATGGTATATTTCTCTTTGTTTTTAGACTTTCTTTTATGAGAAATTAGACAAAGCCATAATAAAATAATTGGTACACTGCATATAACCATTAAATGCAAATGTATAAATATTGCATGAACCAAACATTACTCTGGTCAATTGCCATAATCTCCAGAGTTCAATGAATGATCATCTTTCCTCATTAGTAATAGCCCAGCAAAGTCCCTGTTTCACACTTGCTGCTTTTGTTCCCCAGTTTTTTTCCACAGGTAATTTACAGAATAGTTAGGCAAAGCAACTTCTACACCTTATTGCCCAACAAGATAAAAGTCTGTCAGATGAAAATGCTAGTTCTGTTTAGAGTTATACCCACCAGCCTGCCTACTGACTCATATGGAAGCTAGGTGCATCAGAGCTCATAAATACACAGGTGCTTCCATCCAGCAAGGTGTAAATGACTGAATGTATTATTAGCACTTAGGAAAATGCAGGTTTGGGAGCATATTTTTGGAAATTGGAATTTGCACTCATCGGGATGTGTGCACATCACTTACCCTGCTCTGCTTGTGCCAAGAGGATTTAAAATATGTGAAACATCAGTGGAATTTCACATTTGCAGCTTAACACATTTTCTAACAATCTGTGAAGATTGCTAGTAAAATAGAAGTTCTGTCTGCATCCTGAAATGATGTGGCCAGCTTGTTCAGATTGTGAGAGCATGTTAAACTTTGTAACAGCAAATTCTCTTGAATTTGCAACTGTGAAAAGTTATTTATTTAATATTCATCTAGCACTGTGCCACATGGCTTTTATCACTAAATGATGGCTAATATTGGTTTGTGTTTAATTGTGTCAGTCCATCAGCAACAGAGAGATTTATGGGAACCAATCCATCTACTTGTTCCCTGCTGTTTCTTGCATGCTCCAAAAGAACTCACGTGTGCATATCTGGGCAGAAACATTTGCAATATGAGGAAAAAAGACACTATATGGCCATACCTGTTGGATGTCACCACAAAGTCTGATTTCAATGATGAATGTGTACTTGTACTATTGTTCATCTTTGAAAATGATTTGAATACATGCACATCCCATGGCAGTGTATTTCACCTGCTTGACAGGTCTCAATTTAATACAAAATGAAAGAAATTGAAGCCTATTGAGAGGTTCAGTCATTCCAGGTCATAGTTGTCCCAGAGTTGCTTTTTTTTAGGAGGCAAACTGGACTTTTCAGTTGCCTCCCCCCAAAAAGCACCTTTGTGAAACATGTTGAAGTGTTCATTTGAACTAGATTTAAGAACAAACAACGAATAATACTTTCACAGTGATTCTTGTTGACAGCAGTGATTATACTTTTGATGGCTTGAAGTCTGTGGAGCATTTTGGTGTACCTCAACATCCATGGTAGCTAATCTTCCTAAACTGGCATCTGAGATACCAGAGATATTGAAACACTATACACCGACATCCCCTATAAATATGGACTTCAAACCATCAAGAACTTCATCAGTGATGTCACTATTGCATATTTTGCCATCACAGCATATAATTTTGTAGTCACCCATAAAATCTTTGCCAATGACATATATCAGCAAATCAGTGGCATAGCTATAAGCACACAATATGCAAACATATTCATGATTACTTACAACATTTTTTTCAGTTTGTATCTCCTGAAGTCCTTTATCAAAGAATCATTGATGTTATTTTCATAATCTGGCCCCATGAAAAATAATGTTTCATCAGTTTTTCATGACCTCAATAGCTTCGATCCTTCAATCTGCCTATAGAACATGTCTGTTTCCTTGTTGTTGTAGTAAAAATACACAATGGTCAGAGAACCACTACAGGACACCTACAGAATGCCATGTATACCTATGTTCTTCCAGCTTTCTTCCAAAAAAAGGATCAAATCTATAAACTATAGTTAGATTCTTTGCTTAAATCACGTTGACAGAGGTGGTCAACTGATGGAATTAAACCAGGCATGAAGGGACTTCCTTTACATGCTCTTCTCCTAATATAATATATGCCATCATCTTTCAGCAATGCCTCTCTGCATTCTAATCTGGACAAATAGACCAGAAATTGCAAAAAAGTATTAACAGACACAATTTTGACAGCAGGATTCAAAACAAAGATAAAATTGTATCAGAGAGTTATAACCTCCCAAGGCATCCTATCATAGATTTCAAAGTAGCTATTTTGGAATAAATGAACTACACCAGCACAACAGAGCAAGAGATTGTGCAACTCATATATATTAACAGATTTCAAAGTATTTCAGAAGGTCTTAACAAACAAGATGTGTAACACATTACAACTACTGGTTGATAAGGTGCTTGAAATTGCTCTAGCACAGGGGTTGCCAATCTTTTGGACATCAGGAACCACCAAACTCATAACTTTAGATCCCAGGGACCACTAACTCATTCTGTGGGTGTGGCCTAATTTGTGGGTCTGGCTTGGTGGTCATGTGACTGGCTGGGCATGGCTTGTATGTAAATATCATAAATATTTATNAAAAAGAGCAACTTTTACCCAAAATCAGGCAAAGCAGGCAGGCAGATTGAGTTGCTAACAGAATCACAGATTCATTCAGAGTTCTATCTATCTGCCATCAGCTAGCTCAGTCTGTTACATAAAATTTGCTTGCAAGCAAACTCATAAAATTAACTCACAATACACCATGTATGTAAATATTGATTTTTTTTTATAAAAAAGAGCAACTTTTACCCAAAATCAGGCAAAGCCAGCAGATTGAGTTGCTCACAGAATCGTTCAGTGATCTGTCTATCTGCCATCAGCTTGCTCAGTCTCTCAAATTTGCTTGCCATGAGTCTGCACTGAATTTGCTTGCAAGCAAACCTTCAGGACTAAGGGAGGTTCGGCTGCATTTAAAAGCAGAGCCGAAGATCTAAAGACTAGCTAGAAAGCAAGAAATCCAATAATTTCCTGCTTCCTAGCTGATCTAAATCTCCCGGCACAGCAGAACAGATGATGGTCGGAAAAAGGTAAAATAGAAATTTAGCAGGCAAGTTTACCAGGTAAGGAGTGAGTTGGTGGGGAGGGTTCCCACGGGCCATGTGGGCAGCGCAGCCTTGTGTTTCTGTGCAGCCTGGATTAATTGCTTTGGGGGCATGCTTTGGGGGTGAGATTTCTCTGAGTCCCACCAAAATTTTCTCACAGCCCACTGGTTGGTGACTGCTGTGTTAGACAACTTTTGAAGTGTTGATTAGTTAAGACTTAGAAATAGGGATGGCATACAGCCAATAGAGGACTCTTGATAATTTTCAGAATGCCTATTAATCAACACTTGTTTATCCCACCTTGAAAAACTGTATAAAAGCTTGTTGATTCCTTGGTTCTGGGTCCCAACATTTTGCTGAAGTGCTTCAACAAAAGGAAACAAACCTGTACCTTGTGTCTGGTGTTCTTCATTGGCTTTGGCACCAAGCTTACACCTGAACTGAGGACGACAAGGTTTTTAATCAAATAATGCCTGCACCATTGCAAAACAGCTATCACAACATTCCATCTAAAGTTATCTATTACTACAACCCAAATAATACCAGTGTTGAATGATTCTTAATCTAGGATAGCTTGGGTAGCTTATCTCAAGTTCCTGATCACAAAAATATACACACAACTGCCCAGATAGCTTTCCAACATTATTGATTTTTCTCTGCAATGGTTAATTATGCAAGGGAGAGAGTAAAGTGTGCTTTAAGATAGACATAGTAGACATAACACTTATGGGATCTATTATGGTTTTACTCTCTCAGCATAATTCACAGTTTCATTATCCTATTGTAGCATCTGTGCATTAGAAGCTGGCAGAGTATTACAAAGAAGACAAAGATCAACATTTCCTGAAAGTGATATCTTTTCCTAATGAGCAAGATTTTTTTTGTTCTGTTTAAATATAGTAAAGCACTTAAATCTAAAACCTTTCTGCTTACTGTAATGAAGAATGTATAACAGGTTCTATTCCTGTATGGAAGAACTGAAATGTTGAACTAACAACTCATGTCAATTTGATTTCCAAGAAACAAAGTATATGAAGATTCTCAGTCATCCAGGTCATGGTTGCCCCAAAGGTGCTGTTTCAAGAGGCAAATTACCTTTTTTTTGTTTTGAAGATGTTTCATTTCTCATCCAAGCTGAGTGGATGAAACTTCTTGGATGAGAAGTGAAACGTCTCAAAGAAAAAACAGTCCAGTTGCCTCTTGAAACAGCACCTTTGGGACAAGAAATAAATTAGAAAAATGGCAATTGAAATAGAATGCTGCAAAGAGCATTCTTGCATGTAGATAAAAACAATATAGGATTTTATTTTCCTTTTATTTAATCATGTCCAATTATTGAAGTCTTCCTAGACCAGTTCCTGAAGTTGGCAAGGGTTTCAGAAGTGGTTTGCCACTGCCTGCTTTCCTAGAGCTGAGAGAAAGTGTCTGGCTTAAAGTCACCCTGCCTGCTAAGACACTAGAATTCACAGTGTCTCAATTTCTAACCTGCTTCAACCATTGCAACAAACTGGCTCTTAACAGTTTAGTAGTGAAATTATGATCAGGGGATAAAAACATTAACTATTTTTTTAAAAAAACCAGACACTTGCAAAAATAACCAACAAAAAATAAAATGCTAACTTTCTCTCTCAAGTATATTATCTTCAAAGGTGATCAATGCCTTGTGTATAAATACTACACATAGGCATAGAAAGAGTAGGTAAGAGATGGCCTGAAACCACAAATGTTTTGTTCTTTCACCTTTAATAGCCAGCTTTTCCCCTTCCATGAACCATCAGTTAAATAATTGAAAATGCTCCAGGCTGTTTCCAAGCTTTCGCTAAAGATCTTTTTCACAATATTCAGAAACTGTTAAGGTACGGTTTTTCACTCAGTTAAAAACACAGTAAACAGACTGTGCACATATATATGTGTGGATGTGGTTATGGATTTAGATACTGATATATGATCTTTTCCCAACCTAAAACTCTGGGACTAGAAAGTTATATATAGCCTAAGAAAGGTCTCCTATTTGGAGCTTTGAATAATATATTTTCTGTTTTCAATGTTACATAATCAAGGGCAGAAACATTCTTCTAGACAACTGTATTATTTCCTTTTCAAAAACAAGTATTTTTTGTCACAGATCACTACCTTTTACCAGGTTTTGCTCAACTTAAAATGTCTTCGTGTTGCCTACTATAATGAACATTTTGCCAAGGTACACAAAGTTCACAACTACTTGCTCCAATTCTTAGTGCTTATGAATAACTTACAATTGTCAGCTTCATGTTCTCTCTCAAACACAAATATCTTGGTCTTCAATACAATTCTGTTCAAATATATACTCTTTATTGAAAAACATGATTTGTCTAATATTTACTGAATTTGATGTGGATTCTTGAAAAACAACAAGACATTATCTGCATTTAGATGTTACACTCACATTCATGGCTTCAACCAACACATTATAAATGTCATTTCAGGCATTCCTCATGTGTTTATCATGGCAAGAGTTTTGCCACTTTTAATCCATTCTACGTTTTCTTACAAAAAGGTTGGATAATCAGAAATTTCCCAGGAGAATATCTTTATTTCTTTCTACTTTGAGAATTTGCAAAAGCACAGGTGTGCATTATAAAGCTTTGAAAATGTTTATTATAAGGCTTTGAAAATATTTATGAAATCTGATGGCTAATGTGGCTTGTATCTAATGTATTGTGACAAAAAGAAAATAAAATAACTCCCAAAATGCATTTGAACTCAAATGCTGGCTATGATGTTTGATTTTTTTCATTCTTCAAGGAAATTGGGGAGATATTAGGAGTAGAAGAAAGGTATATGCTTAAAGCAAATCAAAGAGGAAAGTAAACATGAAAAATCATTTGGCAGCCACAACCTGAAATTATGTTTATGAGGTAAATGAAATGACACAAAAGGGCTGCATTTTACATGCTGAATAAATCAAGCTCTCATCTCCAGATAGTTCTTATAAGTAAAAAGGGGAAAGAAGATTTCTCTTCATTTATCTGCTTTGCAGTCATATCTCTCTCTTTTGCTTCTGCAGTTCTTCATAACCAAACTTCTTCCAGTTTTTCAATACTATATTGTTCATTGAAATTTTATGAATGGAGGGGGAAGGCAAGAACAAAGATCAAAAGAAGGATGCCTCAGAAAATTATTCAGTTTTAAACCGAGCCTTCTGATGCTTTAGCACAAATATATTGTACAGCCATCCTCAATTGATAACATTTTGCAGTGCAGTTCTTGACTCAGAAAGGAAGAAAGAGTAGAAGAGATGAGGGAGAAAGGAAGAAAGAAACAAATGTCCCCCAAGATGCATAAGTGAGTACATATAAGATATGTGCCCTATAGGTTCTAATGTTTAGAAGGAATATATGGAAGAAATATATATTACATACTGATGTAGGTAACAGAGGCAAAGTAAATGGAAAAATAGCAATATCGCTTAGCAATGCACTTAGACTTATATACCACTTTACAGTGTTTTACAGCCCTCTCTAAGTGGTTTACAGAGTCAACATATTGCCCCCAACAATCTGGATGCTCATTTTGCCCACCTCAGAAGGATGGAAGTTTGAGTCAACTTTGATTCTGGTAAGATTTGAACTGCCAAATTGCAGACAGCTGGCAGTCAGCGGAAGTAGCCTGCAGTACTGCGCTCTAACCACTGCACCATTGTAATAACTATCTAATGACAAAATATATTTTAAACAATATTCATTTTCATGGGCAAGTGTAAATATATTGTGTACATGTAGGCAAACATGGGATGGAATAGACTCATGAAAGAATTAAGGAGTACTGTGGTAAGTTAAAAGCAAACTGATTCATTCATCATTGCTACTAATTCAGTGTATTTATTTATTTATTTACTTGCTTATTTGCTTACTTATTTACTTACTTATTTATTTACTTATTTATCCAAGTTTATCTAGTTGCCCACCTCATAAAACAAGTGACTCTAGGCAGTATATAACAAAGTTATAAAACAATAGTTAACAAATAGCAACAGTTTGTGAGGGAAATGGGCTGTTTCTAAATTTGATAAATAAAATAATTATTACTAAACATTAAAAACTCTAAATTCCTTAACAGCGTATGAGTGCATAGTATAAATAAGTATGAGTGAGAGGTGCTCTAAAATGGCCCACCTGTGGTGCTTACCAAGAGTAGAAGGAATTATCTATCTTTATAGTCTAGGATGTGGGAAATGCAGAAGATCCATAAGATTTCCTCCAACACCACCATCCTCTATGGACAGATCTGTTGCACAAACCAATTCACACACCTGTACTGGATTGACATGCAAGGCTGACAGGCAATGCCCCTACCCTTTAATAATTCTGTCTGCTGAAGTTAAGAAGGGGTCTATCATTCTAGCTATCCACAAACCCTTGAAGATCTGGCTTTTTCCTCAAGCACTGGGATCATATTGGATGACTGCACATTAGAAATTTAACATGGGACCAGGCTTTTAATGTGCTTTAATGTGTTTGGTTTTATAATTTTGATGTGGTTTTGTATGTTTTTACTTTTTGAATTGGGAGCCACCCAGAGTTAGTTAGAAGATAGTGGATTATATAAATATTTTAAATAAATGAATAAATGAATGAATGAATGAATAAATAAATAAATAAATAAATGCCTAATGGGAGATACAATAAATGTATTTGTTTTAAATGCCTGTATCCCATTTCCATCATTACAACCCTAAATGTCTCACAGCAGTAGTATAAATACAGTATCAACACTATAATCATAAAAACAATAATAATCATTAGACATTAATGTACAAAAAACTCAACTGTAACAATCCATAATTCTATCATCAATATCACACCCCATAAATCACCAGAATCTCATCATCCATTTCAGGTACCTCCCACTGCTCCTTCCTCAGTCCCCAATTGTTCTTTGGAAAAGCTTGCTTGGAAGAAATAAGAGTTTGATCCCTTGCCATAATATTCTCAGCAGTTTATTTCAAACTCAACTGGTATCAGCATAAAAGTAGCTTTTTCACTGTGGGGAAAAAAAAATGTTGCTATGATGTGCATTCAAAGAATCAGGTTCTATGAAGTAAAAGCTTCACTTTGCCAGAGGGAAACAAGAGATTGAGCTGGCTTCAGTGGTTTTGGAAAAACAGAATGGAGCAATAAATAGACTATTTATGGCAAGTGAAATCTTAAATTAAGCTCTTCTTAAATTCCAAGGAAAAAGGGGACTAGTCAATGAATCTGTAGCTAGTAATCTTGATGCTACTAGACTCCTAGGTTGTCTGACAGCCAGTGACACCAGAATAACTTATGAGGGCACAAGGAATATTATATTTGAACCCATTTATTTGGGACCTGCCAAGTAGACCAATGTCAAACTTGTTTCATTATACTTGTGACAATGCATCAAACATTTGAGAATGGCCATACATCAAAAAGGTTTACTTTGACATCATACTCACTGGCCTTGCATATTCCATCTTCTCTCCTATATACCATCTCCATGAACCCCAGGGAAGATTTCATGGAGTTCTAGAGTGAGGTGTCAAAATAATCATAAGTTGATTCCCTGTTCTGTTGATTCTTTCTGTCCATTTGCAAAGAAGCAAGAGGTATTCTTCAGTACTGAGTTCAGCATTGAGCTTCTTGAGGGGGAACAGGCTGTATTTTAATCCAGACAATAAGGATGTGCTATTGGTAAATACGAAACTGGATTTAGAGATGGAAGTTTAGCTTCTTTGGGGCAGGATTGCACTTCTCTTAAAATAACAGTTTGGAAGTACCCTTTGAAATTGCCACCTGATTCACAAGAGGCAGATATGGCAAACATCATTTTTGCATAATTACATCTGATATGTCAGCTGAAATTCTTCTTAAGCAGTCAAATTTGGTGGTGCCTATCCAAAGGAAAATATATAATTAATTAAAGGTACAATAAACTGTTGCAATGAACTGTACATGGAGCTACACTTGAAAAGTTGGGAGAAATAACAATTGATGCAAAATCCAGCAATATGTAGGATATCTTTACTGAATTGTCTTGCTATCACTTAATGAGCAACTTTAATGCATTGCTATTTCTTTTTAAAGTCTGATGTCTTCAATCTGACTAATTAAGTGACTGCATCTTCATTACAAAGCTATATGGCTCTTAAGAATTGAAACTAAGCCCCATTGGAAAATGTTTGAGCTGAAAGCTTGTCTTTTCTGATGTGCAGGAGAAGAGAGGGGATCTGAAGTGAATAAGTTGCTATGGGTGTTTTTTTGGTGGGTGGGGGTTATGTGTGTGTGTGTGCTTTTGAGTTATTTTTTACTCCTGCAAACTTCTTGAACTAATTCCTGAAGTTTTCTTAGTAAACCAAGTGCATCTTCCAGATTAGGATGCCAAATGCTATACAACTGAGGAGATTGTGGTTCTTATAAGAAGCAGTGCAGTTTGTTTTGCTGGAAATCTTACAAATCTATAAAAAAGTCAACTTCCCCAAAAGCTCTTTCTCACCCCTAAAGTGAGGAATGGATGTAATCTATCCCTGCAAATTACTAAAATAAAAGTTTTGGGCCAATTCTGATGAAGATTTTAAGATTGTTCCCAAGTGTTAATATTAATGCAACCTAATTTGGACACACATGATGTTTATTAACATTAGGCTGAATTGAATCTCTGTTATTTAGAAAATTCTGTCATTTTTCTGTCTTTTCACAAAAATTGCACAAAAGTTCAGGGAGAAAGGAAAACACAAAGTTAGTTTAACCCTCACCTGTAAGGTGAGTTATATTTGTTCCGTCCGGAAAGAAGCGCGTGAGACCGGGTTCCAAACAACAACTATTTTATTTAAACTCACAAGGCAAAAGATACGGGAAACACTAGGCCCAAGCCTGCAGTGCAATGCGTCCTTGTATACTGTGCGCCTGCCTCGGCAGCTTGCTGGCCCAATGACACTCATTTAAACTGTTCCCACCATTTGCTGCGGCTTCCCGATTGTTCTGTAATCAACCCAAATCCATACAAGTGGCCTTTTTGGCCATATCAGAACGACGGGATTGGAACTCTACCAAGTTCTCCATACAGGAACACCCCTCCCTTTAAGTTTAGTCCAACGTGGCGATCGACGTAAGTACCACAGAGTACGGTCGGCGGTCATTTTCTAGTCCTAGTTGACCTGCCGGTCCCAGTCTGTTTTGGCTCTTCTAGCGTTCAGACGGGATCGCAGTTTCTCTCGTCCTTCTCCATGGAATCTCGGAAGGGTGAGTGCACGCCTTGCCCGCTCCTGCCTGAGTTTCTCGCGGCGCTGGTTGAGATGGCTCTGCGCCTCCTCCTGGTTCTCACCAGGTTGGTTGAGCTGGCGCTGCTACCTCCTTCCAGGAATGTGTCTCGACATGCTCACTCTCTTGCTCCCGCACTTCTTCTTGGGGTTCATCTAATCACCGAATGAGAACCTGTCTCTTTGTATTCAATCAGGTTGTCTTTTTATGACACTAAGGTTTGGTTGTTGCTTGTTGATGGGAGGTTCTCCTGCTCCCTCCTCCTTTTTATTTATTTGTACTTTCCCCCCCCTTGGTCTGTTTTCATATGTCGGTATTGTTAATTTTTGATTCCTGTGGTGGTTTGTTCGTTGCGAGGTTTGGAACGATAAAGCTGGTCTATGTGCCAATGTTCCATTCCGCTACTGTCACTCTAAAAGTAGTCGCTAGGACCAGGGTCCTGTATTTATGGGTGATGGTTGGCTGGAAAGCCAGCAATGGTCCCCGGTCGAAGTTTTTGGGCATAGACCAGCTGTTGCCTGCGCAGAGATTTTCAAACAGTACGAGTATTTGCTGGAGGAATCGGGGGGTTCTGTCCCCAGGTTGTAAGTGCGGTGGTGCAGACATTCTCTGCGTTCCAGTGTAGGAGCGTAGTTTACCACCCATATAGAAATTCTGTGGCTGGTGCTTTCATTGGTTGTTCGACTAAGACTAGGTGGTTGGAATATGCCTGGCAAGGTTAGTAGTCGGACTTATGTCTTGTCCTGCACTGTCTTCACCTCGTCTTGGTCCATCTGTCATAATGCCCCTCTTTAGTCTTCTACATAGTACTGAACCATGCGTTCCAGACGAACCCCTGCCATCTACGCAGTGCATCCCGGTATGGTGTAGCCTGGCCGCGAGAGTTTAGGTCATGTTCGGTATATCTCCTGGGAAGCAGATATTTGTTTAAATTGCGCAAAGGCTGTAAAGTTGGGTAGCCCATCATCTAGAAACACAATACTCAGGTAGCCCATGTATGTCCACAGAATAGTTGTCGTCTAGCGTCATGTCTTCATAACAGCTTCAGGGTCCGTGGAACGCTCCAATGTCATGACATGATTGTACTTCCAACCATGACTACGAGTACTGCAATCAACACACTATCAAAAAGCTGAGTTTCCCTTTGTTGCCTATGTCCCTCTTGTCTGAACGTAAACTTCCTGGCCAGGGCTTTCATTTTGACTATGGCCCATGGTGTCCCACTCTATGCCAACATTACTTCCCAGAACTGTCTACTGGAGACCTGCCTCAGACATTACCACCACTGATCAACCTCCATAAAATGCCCCTTTCTATTCGGCATAGACAGCATTCAGTCAATTGTCTTGTACGGTAATAGTCAAAAGTCTCAGTTTTGCTTATCCTCCTTAGCCAGGGCCTGTTACCCTACAGCATTTCAAATATGCAATATGTCTGTCTAAAGACACTCTGGCTATGGCATCTCGCGACGTATCGGCTTTCCTGCCAGTTCAGTTGGTGCAGCCTCTTGGCAGTTCTTCAGCTGATGAAATTGTGGATCTGCGTAGTGTTGCGAGCAGGGCCATCTTACCGTGGCTGTCAACTGGCACAGCGGATTACGTCACTACAGGGCGTCCAGGCTTGTATTGATGGCTCTCTGCACTGGTACGGGATTTTATCCAATGCTAAACAGCTATTGCTAGGGAGGTTAGCACCAGTCGATGGATATTCCAACCAGCGCTCCATCTATTCTAGGTGACAGATATTGTTTCAGGGGTTGGCTTAGTGTCTCCTGCCAACATTCCAAGGAAGGGGCTTTGGAATCGGTTATTATAGTGAGAAAAGGTCGTACGCGGTAAAGGTACTCATGAACCCGTTTGCACCCGCTTGTACTGATTTGCGAGGCTTCTCTATCTGAGCTTGACGCTGCTAAATTGCTGTTTACCGACACGAGACGAGCGTCTTGAGGTTAAAAGGCGCAACTGGTGCCTCTCTGCCGTCTGAGGTAGCTGTGATCTCAAGCGATGAACGCCAACCACCAAAAGCGCGGGGTCATCACAGGTGACTGTCAAAGGCAGGCATTGCTAAACCGGAATTGAAAATGAATTGTATTGGATGGTAATAGGTCCTTGATACCTTTGAAGGCTTTCTGTCCCAGTGGCCCCATGTCCAAGTGGTTTTCTTTTTATCTATGCATCAACAGTCTAAAGGGGGGGGTTTTTCTTTCGGCTATTGTTGTCTTCATGAGGCAGAACACCGTTGCTAAAAAATTGTATGAGGGCCTAGGAGGATGCGCTTGAAGGTTCATTTTGGTTTACCTGGGCCTGGGAGCGTCTATTAATAGCCTTCAGCTTTTTTTTCGGTTGGGTGACATGCCCTTGTTTCCATCGATTACAATAGCCATCAAACTCAACCCAGTTAGTTAAGTTAATCTTCTAAACAACTTTTCCTCTATTTTCACTTTGAGGGCTATTCAATTCATTGTGAAGACTTCTCTTATCTGGTCTCGTAGACTGGTGTGCAATTTTTTGCTTGAGACCAGTACATCATTCGCAAAGCTAGGAGATGACACCTTGAATTCCAAGGTTTAGCAGGGCATCTTCCATGAGGCTTTGGAAAAACACACCTTGGGGCAAAATGCTAAAAACACCGAATTGTGAGGCTGGGTTACCACTTGAAGCCCCTCTGAAAGATGTTTACAATAATCATGCGCCTCTGCCGATTAATGTGATCCATGGGGCGTAGTTGATTGAGCTAGGCCTCGGTGCAGACGTCCTGAGCTTACGCAAAAGAATTATCCTACTCCTTTGCGAGTGTGCAGTAATAGTA
>BHFT01033525.1:0-17193 GCA_004320025.1 Laticauda laticaudata
GATAACAATGGATGGAACATTTTCTCATCCGCTGTGTCCTTTTTACAAACGTTTTGCATCCATCGGCCAATGTGACCTGGCCTTAAGATTGCAGAAACAGACAGCCAAACTTAATGCCTGAAGGACCCCATCCCATCAGTGGGAGTCCAGGTGCTTCAGTGAGTGGCATGCTGAATTCATATTAGTGGTCCGCAGGATTTAAAATTATGAATGTGGTAGTCCCTGAGGTCAAAAGTTTGGAGACCCCTGTTCTATTCTACTGTGTCACCAAGGCTCTTGGTATGTTTAAGCCATGTTTCTCTTTCATCTGAGTAGCATAAAATGCTGGGTTGGCCCTTTTCTAAAATCAGTACCTGATTTAATCTGATTTAATAAGATGATTTGAAAGCCCAGTTGAGGGGAAGAGGTGACAATGATTGAAGCCAAGTTCTTCTACATGCCAGGACCAAAGGTTGCAATGAAACAACTGAATGAATTTATTTCTTCAACCTACTAAGCATAGCTGTCAAACTCCCAGTTTGTGGGCTGGGTGTATCATGTGCTGACCACGGCCAAAACCTGTTTAGTGAAGGGGAAAAGTCCTGATATGTTATGTGATGCTGCTGTGACTACATGAGTTTGACACCTCCCCCCCNACTACATGAGTTTGACACCCCCCCCCCCCCAATCAAGAAACATTCAAGAAACTGAAGCTGCAGAATTACATAGCCCAGAAACAGGTTCAGTTTAGTTATGGAATTCAAACAAAATGTATGTGTTTAAAACACAGCTATATTACTGTGCAGCTGTTTGGATAATGTGTGAAGTTGTGCACAAATGCCTCTGGGAGATTCTCATATCAATCACAAGTTTAATTTACACTAATTTCAGCATGTTCCTATTTTCTTTATTAGAAGCAGGCACTCAAACACACACCACCAACTTATGGGTAGCATGTCACAGGAATTGTTGCCATTAATTAAAAGATAAGACTGTTCCATCTTCACAGAAAATCTCAAACCTCTTCTATTTTAACTGAAAAGTTTGAGAAAACAAAGCCTAGACAATACAAGACTCACTGGAAGTTTTAGGATTTAACCTTCCTTCTAATAAATATTACTAATCAGACTACTCAAGCATTCAAATTTTGGATTAATTGCTTCCAGTCCAGGAGCAAAATCTGATGCTTCTGGATGTCTATGGGGATTCTCAATCACCCAGGTTATGGTTGTCCCAAAGGTACTTTTTTCCTCACAAAAGTCAACTGGACTTTCTTGTTTTATTCTTTGAAGACATTTTGCTTCTCATCCAAGGAGCTTCTTCAGCTCTGATTGAATGGTGGGGAATGGAAGAATACTCCTTGCAGACAGCTGATCATTTGCATTCTTTTCGAGCATTCTTAAGATCCACTTGAAGGTTTCTCTGTGTCTTCAGGGTCACCTGAATAGTGCAAATGGGTGTGGAGCCTTCTTGGATCTGCTGAAGGGACTGTGCTGTAGACTGGTGATGCTCCTGGAAATACCAAGGACTACAACTTGCATTCAAGCCATAACTAGACTACCACTGGGCTTCAATCTTCATCACAATGTGGAAACTTTGCTCTTTGTTAGCATAGCAAAGGTCTTGGAAACTGAATTTTGGATCTGACACAACCTGCTCTTTAAAATGAACTTCATTACTTCTGAAAAAATAAGATTAAAACATTGTACCTCCTTTCTGAAAATACTAGTATTTCTTATTAGTTTTTGGCCTCTGTTTCAGGATATACAGTTCATCATATGAATCAGTCAATGAAACAAACACAATTATTGGTAACAGGCCCTCATTGAGACACACTCTAAACACAGCAACATTTTTTTTAAAAAAAACCAGCAGTTAAATAGATGCAAAAATAATATAATCCATGTATGTCACAATATATTTAGAATCACAAAGAAAATAATGCTATACTCTAATAAAAGCCTAAAGGCCCTGTCACACTGGCCGATGGATGCAAAACGTTTGTAAAAAGGACACAGCAGATGAGAAAAATGTTCCATCCATTGTTATCGCTCTCAAAACGGGGCAAAAATTGCATAACCAGAGCGGACCAACACAGAAAGGAACGGAGGGGGGGAGGACACAGGGGGATGGAAAGCGGATGCTCCACGGAAGCCTAGCGGCATGGAAGCTGATGGGAGCAGATGACACATCCGCAAGGCTTCCGGGGGCCGCAACAAAGCGGACGCGGAACGGATACAGCGGAATGCAGAGCGGACGCCGAGCGGATGAAGCGGATGCACAGCGGAAGAACGTGATGCAGGGACGCCTAGGGAAGCCTAGTGGAAGCCTAGCAGATGCGGAGTGTTCACTGCGCATGCGGGGAGGATGCATTGCGTCAGCCCCACGGAGTATAAAGGGAAAGCAGCTCCCAAGCAGGTCACCATTCAGAGAAAGACCTGCTTCCAGACACATTGACTGCCTTGCCAAGCCTTGCTGCCTGCCTTCCTGCCTGCCTCGCGCGCCTGTCTGCCAGCCTCCCTGCCAGCCTGCTCGCCTGCCTGGTCAGCCTGCCTCCAGCCTTGCGCCTGCCTGTCTGCCAGCCTGCCCTGCCTGCCTGCCTGCCAGCTACCTGCCAGCCAGCCTGCCTGCCAGCAGCCCCACAACCATGGGAAGAAGAGAAAGCCTCAGCCATCTCTGCAGCCCTGCAAGAGGGACAGGGCCACCCTCGCCACCCCCTGGCCTCACTCTGCTTCTGCTGGAGCTTCTAGTAGCACAGGCCGATCTTCTGGGGCTGGGCTGTCTGCTGCTTCTGCTTCTGGAGGAGCTGATGATGATGCTTCTGGCGGTGGTGCTTCTGCTGGTGCTACTCTGCTGAAGCTGCTTCTGGTGGTGGTGCTCTGCTTGGTGCTTACTCTGCTGAAGCTGCCTTCTGCCGGTGCTCTGCTGGTGCTTACTTTGCTGATGCTGCTTCTGGCGGTGGTGCTTCTGCTGGTGCGTACTCTGTTGAAGCTGCTCCTGTCCTGCTGGTCCTGTTCATGCCTCCTGGTCCTGCTCATGCTCCTGGTCCTGCTGGTCCTGCTGGTGCTTGCTGGCGCTGCTGGTGCTTACTCTGCTGCTGATGATCCTGGTCCTGCTGCGTGCTGTACTCTGCTGCTGCTGATCCTGTCCTGCTGGTGCTGCTGGTGGTCCTGCTGGTGCTGCTGGTGGTGGTGGTGTCGGAGGAGCAGCCCCTACAACCTGGAAGCCCCTCTGATGAGGGCCCATGTGGTCCTCCAAAGGGAAGAAGAGGCATATGCAAGAACGGGAGAGGAGGCAATACTCCATCGAGGAGGAACATGAGGATGAGGTGCTGGAGTGGCTGAGAGAGAATGAGTATCTATGGCGGAAGGGACACAGGCTCTACAGGGACACCAAAAAGGAAGCAGGCTGCTTGGAGAGAGAAGGCGGAGAGCTTGGGCTACCCCCTTCAGAGGTGCTCCTCGGCTGGTGGAAGCACATGCACCACCTGGTATGGGAAGCTGAACCTCAAGTAATCTGGCCAGGCCGCGGTCAAGCATGACGGACAGAGAGACCTACGTCATGGCCAAAGTGCAGCTTCCTGGAGGCGTGAGATCTCGCCACGAGGAGCAGCCCCTCTCACAACCCTCTCTCTCAGGCAGCCTGCTGAGAGCCAGTCCTCCTTCCGGCAAGAGTCAGCTCCTGTGCACCAGGCAGGTGTAAGTGGACCTCCCACGGTGGAGAACCCACCGACAGCTGTTCTAACCATGGTGGAGTGGGTGGAGGACTCCCTGGCACAGTGGAGAAAGGAGATGGCACTTCCACCACAGTCCAACCCGCATCCAACCCCAGCTCCACCTCCACAGAAAGGCAGAGAGCCAGATAGGAGGCACAGAGCCACACTGTCCTGCTGGAGATAAGAGACACCATCAGGAGCAGGCATAGATATCCTCTCTCACCTGGTACCATCGACTTCCTCATCCTCCAACCGCAAGCCGTTCCTCACCTATGTGAACCAGACCCTCGTGGACATGGCGGAACCCCAGTACCAGGTGGTGAAGGACAGGATCACGATCTGCTTCACAACCCTCCAGATCCAGATGAAACCTGCTCCGACCCAATCCAGGTCTGCTCCTCCACCCCAGGTGATGTCCCTCCATTACCAAGGCTCTTCTCCAGGCCCTCACCTACAGGGTCTTACAGCTACCAGGAGGTCCAGCAGCCACACGGCGCAGCCTTCACCCAGTTCCAGGCACAGACTCATCAGACTGCCACCGTTGCACACGGTTCCACTTGATGCCACTGGTCCACCCCCACTGTGCCACCTTGGACGCCACTGATGCCACCCACTATCACCGATGCACCTGATGCCAGTCCCACACAAGCTGCAAGACCAGGAAGCCCACTACACTGCTCCTTCCTCCACCCACAGCCAAGCCCACCTCAGTAACATTGTTTGTCGGAACTAGGCTGACACCCCATTGGCATGGAGGAAGGAGCTCTCCAACATTACGGGGGTAACCAGCTGTCTGAGAGCTTCCTCTAACACATCCGTCCCTTGTTGCTCCTCGGGCCAGGCACCCCAGTGGAGTTCAGACCAGCAGCTCCAGCAGCACCCACCTCCACAGCACCTGGACCCTTCACCCTGAGACTGGGCACACCTTGAAGTGACTGGAAAGTGTGCAGAGACTAGGGTGGCTCCTGTAGACTTTATTTGGACCACTTAACTTGGGACCATATTTTCTTTTAGAGTGGTTATTAATAAAGATTATCTTTGCTTTCACACACTTGCTTCATTTATTTTTTTCAATAAAAGGTCTTGGGAAACTTTTAGAAATGGTTTAAGCTTTGTATGCTTGTGGGATGGGTAAGGATAGCAGTGGATAGCGCAGGTGATAGCCTTTGGTATGGGTAATAGCTGTGGGATGGCAGGGATACTGTGGGAATGGGTTAAGATAGCTGTGGATGGTGCAGGGATACCTTTGGGATGGGTTAAGATAGCTGTGGGATAAGATAAAAGCCTCCAGTGCATAGCATTAGTGGGACCTAGAGGTCTACCTCCAGGTCTGCCACACCTATGGCCCTGTTATTATCAATAACAATGTAATCACTTATGATAATGTAAATCAATATCCACACACATGGTTCAACAAAACACAACTCTTTATTAAATGCCCTGTTCACTGTAGGCCCACCCAACATTACAATGGCCCAATCTCATCAGTATTGATGAGACAGGGCCTGCAAGGAAGCATCCATTAACTCATCTACTCATCTTTGTCTTGCACTCACACTGCTCCAGCTGGGGAGTTTGCACCAGTGTTTCGAGGAGGTTGCTTCTTCCCTCACGTGAGGCTGTGTTGGGGCTTGGCACATCTTCAGTGCTATCAGGTTTCGCCCTGCCATCCATTCCCCAGTGTCCATGTCCCCATTGCCTCTGTTGGAGGTCATGAGCCTGTCTGCAAGACTGGGTAGTGGGTGCGCATGGATTGTGCAGGATGCAGCAACTTCCACGATCCTCCTCACGGTCTCTGGGCGATGCTGCATGGTGGTGAGAAGTACCTGGAACCTGTTGGCCAGGATGCCAAAGGCGTTCTCCACCATCCACCTGACAGCCTGTAGTTGAAGATCCTCTCTTCACGGTGAGGCATCTGGAAGTGTAGGGCTTCATGAGGTTAGGTTCTGAGGGAGAAGGGTCATCCCCATGATAAAGTAGGGCCACATCTTGTGTGTCATTGAGCAGGGGTCTGGATCTGGAAGCCCATGATGAGAGTGCGTTCCAGCCCCTCCTTGAGGTCACTGGCATTGTATACCCGCGGCATCTGAAGCTGACCCGTTGCCTGAAGCATCGATGTACATGAACTGTAGTCAGCTCGACCATGGCGGAAGAGGACGATGCTAAGAACGCCTTGTAGTTGAATAAGTGGAGCCGATTGGTGGAGCTTTGCAGGCCACGTGCTTGCCATCTATGGCTCCAACGGGGTGGGAAGTTCCACTTCTGATAAGAGCTACACTGCCTCTGCAATTTTCTTCCAACCATTCTTCAGTGAGAGGCACTGGAGGAGCTCCTCAAGGTATTCTTCGATGATGGCCTGCACACTTCTCTGACACACAATGCTGATGGTGTTGTGTGGACCCTCCAGCATATAGCGGCCATGTCCTGTAGGTGGTCCCTGAGGCCAGGTGCGCAGAGTGAGTGCCACCTTGGGTCCAGTGGTCCAAGCTGGGCCGGAAGTTGGTGCTCTGCTTGTGTCAACCTGGTGTCAGCTGCTTCACAACTTCGTCAAACCGGGCTGGAGGCAATCCTCCATGAAGTTCTCGAATGCACGAGGCGTCTTCGTTCGTCACCTCCACCATCAGCTGTTGTACAGTCCAGTACTCTGCTTCTTCTCCCGATCCATTATCGGACCCAGACGCATTCTTGGCCGCCTCCTTTTCTTCCCGTAGTAGAGTTGAAAGAGCCTGTTAGATGCTTCGCACCTGCTTGCAGAATGATGGTGGTACCAAAAGGACTGTGTTATGATTCATTGGTGACATGACTGGATGCTGTGGAAGAGCTAGAGCAGATGAAGCTGCAGAGGTCTGCACAGCAAGGGCTGCTGGAATGAAAGTGAGATCCAGGTGAGTTGCTCCCCTTTTTACAGGCAAATTAGGTTTTCCCTAATGTGTCCTGTTTGCATCCTCTACGCATCCTCTAGACATCCATAATATCCAAGGTAGGTCCCCTCTGGAATGTTTTTTTCCATTTAAATGCTTTCTTTGCGATCTGCCATCTGCTTTCATCCTTTCTCCATCCGTGCTACTAAAGCTGCATGTCCGTTCCGCTCCTTCCCTGTGTCCGCTTTCTGCTGGAGCG
The DNA here is from genome assembly GCA_004320025.1 of Laticauda laticaudata. Lineage (NCBI taxonomy): Eukaryota > Metazoa > Chordata > Lepidosauria > Squamata > Elapidae > Laticauda > Laticauda laticaudata. The sequence goes on from BHFT01033525.1 coordinate 6,815, forward strand.
GATTTGAGTTGCGCGGATGCGCAGCGGATGCCTAGTGGATATAGCGACGCGTAACGGAGTGACGATGCGATGCAAAACGGATGTCCCCCGTATGCCTTGCGATGCAGACACGGATGCGTTAGATATATTTTCCGCTCAAAAATTTTGAGTAGCTCAAAACTTTTTGAGCAGATGGAACCTCAGTCGATGGATGCTGGACAGATAGAGAGGATGAAAAACGGAGGCAGTGAGTACAAAACAGAAGCATCGCATTACCCAACGGATGGCAAGTGTTTCTCTCTGTTTTACATTCTCTTTCCATCCGTTGGTGCAGTGTGACATGGGCTTAAACCTACCTCTCATTTAAATTCACTAATATATTTTATCCTAGAGCAGACCTAGCTGCTGCCATTCACATGTCATGGCAAGAGTAATCTGCAACCATGCAATTCAATAATCCCAAATAGTCCTCATTTAACAACAGTTCAAAGTTACAACAGACCCCCAAAATTGTATCTACAATGTGGTTCTGGAGTTCCAATGGTCAATCTGTCTGTCTTTCTGTCTGTCTCTCCCTCTCTCCCCCCATCTCTCTCACACAACACAGTGTCACTTTTGGCCACCTGGCAACAAGCTCATAGTCATGAAGTGATGTGGTCTACAACATTATTTGATGAACCTGGCCCTTTGTATTGGTCCCTAGTGAAAACACTCATAGGAATGTATTGACTTGCTTGATAATCATGGTATTCACTTAATTTTGCACTTAATTGCAAAAAAAAGTTGTAAAATCAGGTCAGTCACATGGGTGCCTCAACTTTTGACTGTCATCATGTATGATGGGAATTCCTGGTTCCATTATGGTCATAACAGGTGGACTACCAATAGTTTTTGTGAACGGCCAAAATGAGTTTGAAACTGGCAGAGAATTACTACTAAGCTCTCTGAAGTTATTGTCCTATGAACATGGAAAAGAAAAGGACACACAAGGGAGGTAGGGTAGTGATAGTGGAAGTATTGTATGAAGTATACCCAAATGAGGCATTTACTTTGTGCCTATATTCTTTACCATTAATATTTTTGAATCCCTGCTCTAAATGGTTTCACTATACAAAGGTTTGGGCACATATGTAGTTTTCAAACAGGCCATTGCTCTTTTCAGGTGATTGGCAATTCTACCCCAGTATATCTTTTAATCTAGATTATATGGGGGATGTAGTGGCTCAGTGGCTAAGATGCTGAGCTTGTCGTTTAGAAAGATAAGCAGTCTGGTGGTTTGAATCCCTAGCACCGGGTAACATAGTGAGATTCCATTACTTGTCCCAGCTTCTGCCAACCTAGCAGTTCAAAAGCATATAAAAATGTAAGTAGAAAATAGGAACCACTTTTGGGGGAAGGTAACAGCGTTCCATGTGCCTTTGGGGTTTAGTCATGCTCACGAAGACGTCTTCAGACAGCACTGGCTCTTCAGCTTTGTAACAGAAATGAGCACCACCCCCAAGAGCCGGAAACAACTAGCATGTATATCCAAGGGGAACCTTTACCTTTAATCTAAATTATATCTATGTTTTAACCAGAACTTTCACTGTTAAGACATTTTTATGGATCAAAGATTAGATCCTGCAATCTGAAAAAAAAACTGGATCTTCTTATCTTATTGAAGAATATGTAGTGGCAGAAGTGATTTTTGTCTTAAACCTGCTTTAAGAAGAAGGACAAAGGCAAGCATATGGCCTCTGTGTTCCTTTTCTCTGGTGTGTTGCAGTAGGTCTCTAAGGCCAAACCAGTTCAGTCACATCAGCTCTGCACCAGACATTTTTTTGGGGATTAAACTTTGCTCCTTGGAGTGGCTAAAGTGAAAAGAAGAGGTGTAAGTGTAGGCAGAAATGTCATGCAAAGGAAGAAAGAATAAAATCCTCAAGTTGGGAGTGAGAAAATAATGCCCTCTTTTCCCATGAAAATGACATAATGAGAAGAGAAAATTGCCTCTTTTCATTACAGCCAAAGACTTGACCTCCTGCTTTGACTTACAGTCTGCACATCTCATTATCATCCTAAACTATGTTTCCATTCCTCTTGCCTTTTCTTTTTGCCTGTGGAATATCACAAGCTATCATCGGGATTTGAGCTTCCTGCAGACCAAAATGTGATTTGCTGCTCATTCACGAATCAAAATCCTATCACCACTGCAGTCTATCAATTGTTTTTTGTCTTGTCCTTCATTGGAAATTTCTATATAATCAGAGAATTGGGGTTGTGTTTTTTTTTCTATTACTGAAGACATACTGCCAGTTATATGCAGAACTGCTTAAGTAACTAAAAAGAGTGATGAAAGGCTCAACAGAATTCTATCAAGAAGTAACTTTATCTTGTTACCCATGTACCCAGATAAGGGCAGGAAAAATAATTCAATTCAATCAAAAATTCTTGAAACTGACTCCAGAAATTTGATTTCACTAAGGACTGTTCCACTGCCTGACAGGGATGGCACAACATAACAAGGAAATATTAAAAACAGCTTTTTGATGGTGAATCTATATACGGGCATGCATAAAATGGGAGGAACCTGGAACAAATTGACTGTTGAATTGGGAGAGACCAAGGTTACATTTCAACTTGCCCCATTTTGGTCTCCCTTTGGTCCTTGAATGATAAAAGCCTCCTCTAGATCAGTAGTTGCCAACTGGTGGACTGCAGCCCACTGGTGGGCCCTGAGAAAATTTTGGTGGGCCTCAGAGAAATGTCACCCCAGAGCACCCCCCAAAGCAATTAATCCATCCTGCACAGAAACACAAGGCTGCACTGCCCACATGGCCCATGGGAACCCTCCCCTCCCATTCCTTACCCGGCAAACTTGCATACTAAATTGCTATTTTTCCTTTTTCTGACATCAGCTGTTCTGCTGTGCTGGGAGATTTAGATTAGCTAGGAAGCAGGAAATGGTTGGATTTCTTGCTTTCTTCCTAGTCTTTAGATCTTTGGCTCTGCTTTTAAGCACAACCGAACCTCCCTTAGGAATGAAAGATCTATTATTCAGTGCAGACTCAGGGCAAGCAAATTTTACGTGACAGACTGAGCTAGCCAGTAGCAGATAGATAGATCACTGAATGGTTTTGTGAGCAGAATCTGCCTACTTTGCCTGATTTTGGGTAAAAGTTGCTGTTTTTTTTATAAAAAATTCAATATTTATATAAATATTTATAGTTACATACAAGCCATGCCTAGCCAGTCACATGACCCCCAAGCCACACCCACAAAATATGCCACCCCACAGAACTGGTTAGTGGTCCCTGGGATTTAAAATTATGAGTTTGGTGGTCCCTGAGGTCCAAAAGGTTGGCGACCCCTGCTCTAGATGGTATAGATTGGATATGGGTTTTCACATTCTTTGGAATCAGTATTCTTGTATATTATGATTTATTTATTTATCCCAACTCATCTCAACTTGTTAATTGACATGGAGGAATAACTTTGTCAGTTCTGTAATTGGAATAGGCTCATAGAGATATCCTGTCATCCAGAAATCTAAGGATCCTCGTGGAGATTGGTTGAGGTTACACAACCCCAATGTGTCTGTCATCCAGTGAACTGGTACAAAATACATAATTATTCATACTGAGACAAAAGAGCACAAAAACCTGCTATTCTGCCATGCAGGGTGGGATAAGCAATTCGGCCAACATGGTGGAAAATGAGTCCATGCCTATATCAGGCCAGACCATTTCCAAAGCCATAAATTAAGGTTTACATATCCCATCAACTTAATTAGGATGTACTACATTTAATGCTACTGGCATGGACAATTTTATGGAAATGACATAATTTCCCTCTTTTTTTTAGCATACTTTTATGAGATTGAGACATACCATTTGTCAGAAGTAAATCCCATTGAGTTTGTTGTGGCTTAACCACTAGATCAAACTAAAGATTCCTGAATGGTTTCTTCCAATTTTGTGAAATGATGATTTTACAGATTTTGTGAATGGGGCATTCCCTTGGCAGCCAATTAACCTAGATGGCTATTGCATAATTATCCTAGCAGTTTCCATTTAGAAACAGGCCAGGGATCACAGGTTTTAGAGGAACTGTAACACCCTATTTTCAATAAAAGCCTCTGAAAAATGACAAAAAGCTGCTCTGCTTTTCCACCTAAAATTCATGAAAATTCTTGCTTTTTGGTCATTCATTACCAGAGACCATGCCTTAAATATTGACAGATTTCCCATTTTTAAACAACTGTGTTAATATTGAGACAATCAGGTAAAGTTAATTAACTTCCTGTCTGGAACTTCTACCTCCTGAGCTCTTTGCAAGAAATGTTAACAAGTTCATTTTCAACAAGTCTACCACCTTTATTGACATGTGGTTTTATTGTTTATTCATGCTTATTGTAGTGGGAAACACCTTTTCTTCTCTCCAAAGAGACTATTTATGCTGTTTTCTAATTTTCCATTTCAATAATTTTATGACTTGCCCTTCAATTTTGTTCCATTTGTTTTACGGGAGGATGCTTTTTTATTCCGCTGACAGACACAATATATGAACACAAAATACATTGATGAACTTCAAATTATGCCGTCAGAACTCTGAATGGTCAATGCACTTGGGCCATCCAGTAGAGAATGGGATATTTCCATGTCATTTATATTCTCCTACTTAGAAAGTTTCCTACATGGCAAAAGCAATGACGAAGCAAGATCAAATATAAAAATGAAGCTATCTACTCTTATATTAATATTTTACTCTATTTGAAGTGGAGTCAACTGCATAAATATCTAGTTTGATGTAGTGGCTACGGCACTAGACCAGAAACCATGAGATTGTGAATTCTAGTTCAGACTTAGACATGAATCCATCTGAGTGAACTTGACTCAGTCAGTTTCTTTCAGCCATAGGAAGGAGGTAATGGCAAACCACTTTGAAAATTTTTGCCAAGAAAACTGCAGGGAGTAGTCCAGGCAGTTTGCCAGGAGTCAACTCTGATTCAAGTCAACACTGATTTGAAGGCACAACAATTGAATAAAATGTCAGGTCCACTTGATAGAGAATTAAGTAGTGATGAGGTAAAACAAATAGAAAAGAGCTTGCAATTTAGATAAAAATGGGAGCAGCAGGTTTATTTCTAAATAAACTTGAAAATAGAAATGTATTGTTACCATTTAGAATAAGGTGAAGAAGAAGAAGAAATAAGCCTGATTGTTTGCATTCAATTTTATTTTATTTTTATATTTAAACTACAATTAACTTGTACTTTATTCATTACTCTCTAATTAAAGCAATATACAAGTGAATATTATACATGGATAAACTCACACAATGAATGAGTCCACATGTTTGGAAAAGGTGAGAACTCCAAGGTGTTGGTATATTTGATGGAGTCAATGTTTGAAATTAACACACTTACTGTTTTGTATCAAAAACTAAAGGCTAGGTCACACTGGCCGATGGATGCAAAATGTATGCAAAAAGGACACAGCGGACGAGCAAATTTTTGGGCGTGGCTCCATCCATTGTCATCCACTCCAAAAAGTGGCAAAAATTTGCATAAACAGAACAGAAAAGAAAGGAAAAGAACGGACATGGGTAGTATGTAGCAGGGATGTTAAAGGGATGTTCATAGGAAGCCTAGAGGATGTATATAGGATGCAAACCGTTCACTGCTCATCCTTTCTATTTCCGTGCTACTAACGCTGTGTAGACGTTCCGTATACCTTTTGTTTCCTCCCTCTTTCCGTTTTCAGCTGCAGCGGATGTGAGTTGAGGGGATGCCCAGAGGATGCAGAGAGGATACAGCAGACATTTAACAGATGATAAACGGACATAGAACGTTTGTTGCTCGGATGTCATGGATTTACATCGTACACAGCGGAAAGTTCATCCACTCAAAAAGTTTTGTGCAGCTCAAAACTTCTTGAGCAGATGAAATCTCAGTGGACGGATGCTCAAAGGATAGAGCGTATGAAACACATATGCAGTGAGTACACAACGGATGCAAAGTGTTTTCCAACGGATGGCAAGCTTTTTTTAACGTTTTACATCCTCTTTGCATCCGTTGGTGCAGTGTGACATGGGCTTAAAGAAAAATGAATTTGGCATTGAGGATATTTACGGCTCATGGAATAAATATAAATAGTTGCATACCTTAAATTTTTAAATACCTTAGGTTTGCTTCTGTGGATTTAACATTAAAATTGATTAACCAAATTGCTTATTTCAAATGTACTGGACACCCCAAATAATGTATTTAAAAGGAAAAACATGTAATTTTCTCTGTTGGTACTGTAAAATATTTGAAGCGTCATTGACTCATATGATTTGGTCCTACAAATTGGTTCCATTGATATTTTTGGGGAACAACATCAATAGATTCATGGGGAGTTTTTGTGGTGTTAAAGATGTTAAATTATATCTTGGAACTTGGGAATTTGACCATTGTTGGGAGTTATGATTGTACCAGAGAATTATTTTGACAAATTGAAAAGTAGTAATATTTCTACTATTATGTCCTAGATTAAAGAAATATGTGATTTATCTATTTTTGGAAAGGCTATTCTACACTCTAATTAAAAAATATTCAACATAGAGGAAGTGTAGGCATAGGTTTTATATTTGGTAATGTTAGAGAATCATTAACTATTATTTTCTTAAGATAAATGTAAACATGTTTTATAGTTGATTAATATGTGACATATTGTTTCCTCTTTTTTGTGTATAATTTTCCCATATACTTTTTTTCTAAGAATTTTATGTTTCTCAAATTTCAAAGTCTAAGAAATAATTGTCCTTAATTTTTGTGATTTCCCTTCCAAGGAATGTCTTACATAATAATTTTTATTTATTTATTTGTATCCCACCTTTATTATTTTTACATATAATTCAAGACAGGCAAAAATATCCTACAAGTCTTCCTGCTCCTTTTATCTCCACAACATTGTGAGCTAAGTTGGACTGAGTGAGAGTGACTGCCCCAAGATCACTCAAGCAGCTTTCATCTCTAGCTTTCTCGCCTTAAACATTAGACCAAACTAGCTGTTACATTGTTTCAACTGGTTAAGTCAAGAACCAATGCTTGAATTTGCCGTCTACTAATACCTACTTAATACCTACTAAATTAATAATTAAAATTAAAATATGGATGGCTATTTCAGCTTCAAGATCAGTGATAGTTTGAACTTAGCCATTCTAAAGATTCTATAGCAGTCCAAAGTATGATTCTTGTATTTCCGTGACATATTTTTGTGTGTGGTGTTAGAATCACCTTCTGAGAGAGCACTCAGTCAACTGATACTCAAGAGCCAAGAACTTTCTAACAGATTTTTTTTTTTTTAGTTTCCTACTGAAATCCAAGCAAATAATTTTCCTGTTGATCTTGGAACAGATGGCCAAGTCTGAGAAGTTTGGTTCACCAAATGAGAGACACAGATTATAGCAAACAACATACAATGACTCTGCTTGAATCCTTCAGCAGATTCATTGGAATTCATATTTCATAGAACAAGAACCAAAACCAATAAGAATTTATAGAATGTTTTGAGGCATGGGTTGATAAGAAAATTACTTGCTCCAGTAAAAAAGTTTGGATCCCTGTGCATTCTGTCCTCTTGTGAGGAAAACCACACCAAAGGGGAGGATTTAAGAAATCTTCCAATCAGGAGTATGCAGAACAGATGAACATAAAACAGAGGGAGTTGTTTGCTTGTAATCTCTACTCTAATGTTTCAAATGGTTTTACAGTTTAAAAGCTGCAAAAGTAGATGTTTCTTAAGATATGAATTTCCCATATTTATTTCCAAATTTAAATCTGTTTATATTTCATATGTATTGCTCTTAATATAAGGGGTGTAATCCTCTATAATATAATGCATACTTGCAGGCTATTTTCAGTTACATGTTTTTCTGCTCACATCCTAATTTATTTAATTTTTGTATGTTGTGATTAAAAAAATCAAGAACATCTCCAAATTTAGACAAGTGTAAATGTTAAACTGTAATTATGTTTTGGGTTGCCTATTGATTTGGAGAGGTCTAAATTAAGAAAATGTATATTATAATTTGTGAAACATGAATACATTTGCATTAAAAGATGAGTCAGATTAATTTTTATTCAATCCAGACTTTGTGTGATCCTGAGCAAATATTTCCTGTGAATAAGTATATTTGATTTTGGTCTGCAAAATATAATTTCCAATAACTCTGAATGATGATGATTTTTATGAGAACAGAGATTCTATTTAATAATATCTTATCATACAAATAATATTCTTTGGGAGAAAAGTCATTTTTTGACATTTATACTGAGAACAGTGAGAATAGCGGACATTTAACAGATGATAAACGGACATAGAACATTTGTTTCTCGGATGTCACGGATTTATATCGTACACAGCGGAAAGTTCATCCGTTCAAAAAGTTTTGTGCAGCTCAAAACTTCTTGCGCAGATGAAATCTCCGTGGACGGATGCTCAAAGGATAGAGCGTATGAAACACATATGCAGTGAGTACACAATGGATGCATAGCGTTTTCCAACGGATGGCAAGCTTTTTTTAACATTTTACATCCTCTTTGCATCCGTTGGTACAGTGTGACATGGGCTTTAGGCAAAGCATCCAGAGCATGAGTAAACAAAGGAAAATTTGTAAGAGTTTTGACATTCTTTCCAACTTTTACCTGTAGTGATTACAGGAGGCATCTGCATTTTCTTCTGTATTGCAAAACAATATTTTCTATTTTGGATGTGTTGTGTGCATGTGTGCACTGGAAAATAAAGCAACCTAAAGGTTTGGTCACATGACCAGAATGGAGATGGCTTAGAACAGAGCCAGTTCTTCTGTGTTTTTTTTTTGGTTTTTTTTTCTTTGTTTGTTTTTCCACAACTTCTGGATTTTTTAATGAAATCCTTTCATTTGCTTCATAAATTTGCTTCACAAATTTTACCAAATTGACTTCTGTTTGATCTGTTATTCTACTGACAGACAAAAGGGCTTCCTTAAACAATTTATTTGCTCTATTTCAGTAGTTTGAAAAGAAGGGGGGAAATTGACATTTCTGCTCCTCTGGGTGGATAAGAAGTTAAATTGTCAATGACTGGCTTGTGACACTACCTATTGTTGACAAGGCCTCTGTCATGTTGTGAATGATGGCATGTACTTTTCCAGTGTAAAACATGTCAGTTTCTTTTGAGTCTCATATTTCATATCACTCACTTCTTTCCCTCTTCTTATAGCAAACTTTTCTTAAGATCAACCCCCAAAGAGTACAAGGTAGGTGGTAACTTGATAGGTAGCAGTACTCACCAGAAGCGTGTATGCAAGATAATATGCATTATTTTGCACACATGCATATAAATTTAATACAAATAATAAATAAATGTAAGCATTCTGGTAAATACCACATTAACCAGAAACCATCACCATTCTATCACTGCCAAATGAACTGCAGGTAATCCTCGCTTAACAACCATTCTGGCAGCGTGGAAGCTTCTGGTGTTAATATGGCTTCCAAAGTTGACAGGAGTTTTACCTTGGAGTTTTTGATTAGAGTTTAGTTTTGCTGGAACTCTAACACATTCCTTTAGCAATAGTTTGAAGTTATGATGGTGCTGAGAAAAGTGTCTTGCTACTATTCTTCAAGCCATAGCATTCCCCCATAGTCATATGACTGTAATTTGGGCACTTGGCCACCATTGCACTTTTGTGATGATTGCAGCACCCTGAAGTCACATGATCATCATTTGTGACCATTCCTAAACAGCTTCCAATAAGCAAAATCAATGGAAAAGCCAGAAGAAGATTACAAGTCATCAGGTTATTAATAACTACAGCAAAAATTTGTGAAATCAGGTATAGTCATATAATACTTCATTTAACAACTAAACCCCTTAACAATGTTTTCCCCCAAGTCCTTGTTGGAGTTGCAAGTTGGGATGCAACAAATAGTCTGAGATGATAAACCCCTTAACCAGGGGTGGGATTCTACCAGTTCGCACCTATTCACTAGAACTGGTTGTTAACATTCTAAGCAGTTAGGAGAACCGGTTGTTAGAAGAAATTACTGGCCTAATCCTGTAAGGAAGGCAAGAAGGAAATATTCTGGCATTGTTTACAGGAACAGCCTCTCCATTAACTCTTATTGCATTCTTGGAAGGACTAGACTTCTTTTCTCAGGAACTTCTCTGGACTTTTTTCCCCCTCCTTTGCTGGTACTTTGCTTGTGTGAAGTGACCATTCAGTTATAATAGCACTGAAAAAAATGACTTATGACCATTTTTCACACTTATGACTGTTACAGCATCCCCACAGTCATGAGAAGTCAGGCGAGGAGATGCATGCCTCAATGTGAGTGATGTTGAATTGGCCATGCCCAGCCAATAACATGACCACCAAGCCATGTCCACCCAGTC
>BHFT01033528.1:0-28058 GCA_004320025.1 Laticauda laticaudata
TGCTGGGCATGGCTTGTATTAAATATTATCAATAGTTTATATAAATATTGATTTTTTTTATAAACAAGAGAACTTTTACCCAAAAATCAGCAAAGCAGCAAAAGGCAGTTGATTGGCTACCAGAATCACAGGATTCATTCAGAGATCCTAATCTATCTGCCATTTGGCTAGCTCCAGTTTGTCACATTAAATTGCTTGCAAGGCAACACTACAACAATTAACCTCACAACACACCATGTATATAAATATTGAATTTTTTATTTTAAAAAAGAGCAACTTTTACCCAAAATCAGGCAAAGCAGGCAGGCAGATTGAGTTGCTCATGGAATCATTCAGTGAACTATCTGCCATCGCCTAGCTCAGTCTCTCAAATTTGCTTGCCGTGAATCTGCACTGAATAATAGAACCTTCAGTCCTAAGGGAGGCTGTGCTTAAAAGCAGAGCCGAATATCTGAAGACTACCTCAAAAGCAAGAAATCCAACCATTTCCTGCTTCCTAGCTAATCTAAATCTCTCAGCACAGTGGAACAGATGACGGTTGGAAAAAGGAAAAATAGCAATTTAGCAGGCAAGTTTGCCGGGTAAGGAATGAGTGGGCGGGAGGTTCCCGCGTGCCATGTGGGCTGCACAGCATTGTGTTTCTGCAGAGCCTGGATTAATTGCTTTGGGGGGGTGCTCTGGGATGACATTTCTCTGCAGCCTACCAACATTTTCTCATGGCCCACCAGTAGGCCTCAACTCACTGCTGCACCAGATAGTTTGTGTGGACCAGATGGCTTATGTGCTTTTTTCTTGAAAAATCTTGCTACCGTTTTACCTGAATCTTTGTGTACAATTTTTAAAGTATCATTTCAAACTAGTCCTATGCCTGATCTTTTGTCATCAGCTATATTTATACCAATTTTTAAAAAGGCTGACCCTAGTTCAGTTGAAAATTATAGATCAATCTCTTTATGTTGTCTTACATGCAAAGTTATGGAATCAATTATAAACCAATCCATGGTTCACCACTCAGAGACAAACAACTTGCTATTCAACAGTTTGGCTTTAGGAAAAACTAATCCTGTAATCAACAACTTTTGCACTGTAAAAACATCTAAACTACATGTCTTAATCAAGGCAAAGCTGTAGATACAATTTACATAGATTTTTCTAAGGTTTTTGATACCTACATGATAAACTGCTGTTGAAATTAAACTCTTACAGCATTTCTGCTCCTTTGCACAAGTGGATTGCTGCTTTCCTGTCTAATAGACTGCAGAAAGTCAACATAGGGAACTTGCTGTCTAATCCTGCATCAGTTAACAGTAGTGTACTGCAAAGTAGCATCTTAGGTCCCACACTTTTCTTGCTCTATATCAACAATTTATGTGATCAACTTAAAAGCAGTTGCATCCTTTTTGCCAATGACATAAAATTATCCTACAGATAATTTGGTTGTTTAGCAAAGCAATCTGGACTATGTGTCTGAATGGTCATCTATTTGACAACTTCAAATTTTGATCAATAAATACTTTGTCTTACATATTGGCAAATGTAATCAGAATGTCAAGTATAAATTAGGTGGCACTGAACTAGCTGATGACCCTCACTTTGTCAAGGACCTAGATGTATTTATCTCTGATGATATATGCCCCAAAGTTCACTGTAACAGTGTTGCTAAAAAAGCATTAAGAGTTGTAAATTTAATTTTGCACAGCTTTTTTCCCTGAAAACATTGTATTGCTAATTAGAGCTTATGAAACTTATGCTAGTATTGTTTAACTGTTTGGAATCCTCACCATATATCTGACATCAGCACAACTGAACGGGTTCAGAAGTATTTCACAAAAAAGTCTTGCAGTCTTCTGTATATAATAATAATATTGAATTGCTAACTCAGGGCATACAAAACCTTTGCCAGATCAATTCTTGAATTCAGCTCATCCACCTGGAACCCACACTGTATATTGGACATTAACACAAGTGAGTGGGTTCAGAAGTATTTCACGAGAAAAGTACTCCACTCCTCCACTCAACAAGAGAATTCCCTATGCCTCCAGGCTCAAAATTTTGGGCTTGGACAATCTGAAACTGTGCCGCCTGCAGTCTGATCTAAGCATAGTACACAAAATTGTCCACTACAATGTCTTGCCTGTTAACAATTTCTTCAGCTTCAACCACAATAACACATGGGCAAACAAACAATTGATACAAACTCAAGGTAAACCACTTCAAATTCGACTGCAGAAAATATGACTTCAGCAACAGAGCTCTCAACGCCTGGAATGCCCTATCTGACTCCGTTGTTACAGACTCAAACCCTCACAGCTTCAATCTCAAATTGCCTACTGTGAACTTCACCCCATTCTTAAGAAGTCCTTAAAAAAGGCACCTGTGTGCCTACCCTCTCTGTCTTACTGTCCCCATTTATCTGTATTTACTTCCTTTGTTCATATATATGTTCATATCTATACTAGTTATCTTGTAAATGTTTGATAAACAAATAAGGTAAAACAAATAGAATTCCCTATGCTACTAGGCTTGAAATTCTCGGTTTGGATAACTTAGAACTGTGTTGCTTACGGTCAAACCTAGGTATTGCATACAAGATTATATGTAGTAATGTTTTACCTTGTAAATGACTTTTTTAAAATTGCAATAATACACACGCTAGCAACCACTTTAAACTCAATGTAAATCATTCTAAACCTGACTGTAAAAAATATTATTTCTGTAATAGAGTTGTCAAAGTCTGGAATGCTCTACTTGATTCAGTTGTTTCAACTACAAATTTTCAGTTTCAGTCACAAATTTACTTCTGTGGACCTTACATCATACTTTTTTTAAATAAGTTTTTATTTTTATACAAACATTCCAACTTCAGTTGAACAGTGTGTTATCTGGGTACAAGCATCTTTGTTAAACAATAATCAAAATTATAACATTCTTCATTAAGGCCCGGTCCCACTGGCCGACGGACGCAAAACGTATGTATAAAGGATACAGTGGACGAGCAAAATTTCGGGGGTGACTCCATCTGTTGTCATCCACTCCAAAAATTGGCAGTGGGACCAGGCCTTTACATATTAATTCTATATATTTAACATAGTAATATCCACCTATTAATTATATGAATTAATTTATAATTCCTATCCCACAGTTTTTGTCATTTATTTAGTTCAATTGTGTGATCAATTTTTTTTGCCCATGTTATCATTGTTTCCTTTACTTGTTCCTCTTCCAGTTTGATGTATAGAAAACATTTTGGTAAGTTTTTCTTCTAGTCCTGTTAATATCTTATCTAATTCTGTAAAAACCATACAATTTTGCATCTTTCTCATATCTAGACTGTATCTGCAGTTGTAAATACTGTGTCAAGTCAGTATCACTTGATCACTCAGCTCTTGTTCATTTTTAAAATTCCCCTACTCATTTAATATATCTTTGTATTTAACAATATTTTCTATGTTAAGAACATTTGAGTGAACCAATGCTTCCATTGTCCAGAGCCAGACTGGTATCCTCAAATAGTGCTGTTCTCTAATTTTCAGCCATACTGACAATAATGCATATCTAATATAGTGCCTCTGAAAATAACTATGTAGTTTCTTTTTCCTATACCACAAGAAGGCGTGCCAATCATGTCCTTCCAAAGCCAGTAATCTTTTGTTCCTCAATACAATCCATTCTTTCACCTAAGTAAGTACCACAGCCTGATAATATAATTCTCATTTCGGTAACCCAAAGCCTCTTCTGTTTCTCAAATCTTGCACCATTTTTAAACTTATTCTTGCTTTTTCCCTTGCCAAATATATCTTAATATTACTTTATTAAGTTCCTCAAAATATTTTTTTCCAGTTATCAGAATTGTTTAAATACATATAATAATCTTGGCAATATATTCATTTTTATTGTAGCTATCCTACCTATCAGTGATAATTGCAGGCTTTCCATTTCTCCATGTTTTAATTTGTTACATGAGTTTATAATTATCTTCCTTAGTAGTTACACGTTAGGTTGATCCCTAAATATTTTACTTTCTTTGTAATCTGAATGTCTATTCTCTTCATTAACTCTTTTTTCTGCATTTCTGCAAGATTTTTAGCTCTTTATTTTCAATCCTGCCATTTTACCATATTCCTCTATTTTTATTAACTTAGGGCCTGTTTTTAATGATTTTCCAAAATAAAAACTAAATCATCTATGATTGTCTGTAATTTATATTTTTCTTTTTTTATTTCCAAACCTTTTATCTCTATATCTTTTCTGATATTTCTATTTATTACCTCCAATGTCAATATAAATAATAGTGCCAATAAGGAACACCCTTGTCGTATACCTTTTTAAATAGCAACCTTCTCTGTCACATCTCTATTTACCATCACTTTTGCTGTTTGCTTCTAATATATCGCCTTAATCATATTAATAAATCTTTCCCCCAAATCCATATTTACATCATACTTAGGTGGTTAGTAGAGGGACCATGCATAAGTGCACTAACATGCCTATTGTTCCTGTCATTGTATTTTTATTCTTGTTCTCATTTTGTTTGACAAATTCAAATACATAAATGCTGCTGATTCATATTGAAAGTCACTGTCCACTAAGACACTTAGATCCCTCTCAGTTACTTTCAGTTACTATTGAAGAAGGTGCTAATTATTCTATACTCAACTATTCTGTGAATTTGATTTTTCTTGTTAAATGATAGTCCTTACTTTTCCCACCATTGAACTGCATTTTATTGGGTACATCCCAGTGTTCAAGTCTGTCAAAATACTGTTGAAACTTTACTCTATTCTAAAGTGTTTGCTATTCCCCACAACTTGGGTGTTGTCTGCAAATTTGATTAGCTCCCCTTCTATTCCCTCATCTAAATCATTTATGGAGATATTGGAATACTGGGCCTAAGACAGAAACTTGAGGTACCCTACTGCATACTTAACCTTCATTTAGATGTAATTCCATTGAGAACTAGGTGATGAATGTAGTCAGCTATCTGATGGTGATACTGTCTATCCCTCATTTTTATATCTTACCAAGAAGTAGATTGTGGTTTATTTTATCAATTGACTTACTGATGTCTAAGTAAATTATGACCATAGTATTTCCATATTATTTACTTTAATAAAGTATTACTTTGTTAAAGAACGCAGCAATATTTGTTTGCTATCATCTGCTTTTGACAAAAAGCATGTTAGCTTAGTTTAGTTTGTTTCTAGGTGTTCATAGATTCATTGCTTGATCATCTTTTTCAGCATCTTCACAAGAATTGGGGTCAAGCTGATTGATCTATAATTTCCTGGATTCATTTTTCACTTTTTTGAAGGTCAGTTTTCCAGTCCTCAAGTAGTTTCCCAGTACTCCAGAATCTTTGAAAAATATGGTTCAATGGTTTTGAGATCATATTTGCTAGCTCTTTCAAAACCCTGGAATGCAATCCATCTGATCAGGGAAATTTGAGCTCATCTGAAGAATAGATGTTCTCTTTTTTTTTTTAACTTATCTTGACTTGTATTCCTAATCAATCTTTTGATAGATTGGATTTTTTTTCCTTTTGTGGAAAGATAGATGCAAAGAATGAATTAAATTGGTTTGGGTTCTAGTTAAGGCATCAGGCTAAAAGCTAGGAGACTATTAGTTCTGTTCTGTATATAGAATAGTAGACTCCTAATACAAGATTCTGATTGGCTAAAAAACCTAAATGGGGATTGGTTCAATAGGAACCAATCCACAAAGCTGCTCAAAAGGTGGCAAAACTAAATACCTGTCATTGGCTACAAGCCGGCAGGCAAATCCCTATAAAAAGGCTGCCACGGCTTGAGCCAATGTTCCGTTTCTCAACTGCTGTAAATAATAAAGACTTTGTTGTTGGAACCCGGTCTACCTCGCGTTTTTCCGGATGGAACAAGTTCAAGACCCATTTTAATAGCTGGGTTATCTTGGGCCAGTCACTGTCTCTCAGCCCTAAGAAGGTGGCAGTGGCAATCACTTCTGAAATCTTGCCAAAAAAACAGTAGGCATTATTCTACGCAGATGTTATTAATCCACCCTGCCTCAAAGGCACAGACACACAAACATAAGATAAGGGAGTATATAAATACCATTGTTCCATTGTGAGTAAATGACTACAAAATAGCACAAAAGATCTGTAACCAACTGACACACTGTATGTATATAAAATGGAAAATGATTCTGTTTTTATGTTTTGTATGTGTATGTTTGTTTTTAAAAATAAAAATTCTTTTTAAAAAAATACCATTGTTCCCTTCTTATCTGCCAGATGAAACAATTAGAAATAATGACAGTCAACTATCATACATATCATAAAACTATCTCACCAAGAAAGCAGGTATGTCATCAGTACATCATGATCACATTTTTCTTTTCAAAAAAATAATATTTTTCTAAGAATGTTTGTACGTCTGCATACCCTAACTCTGATGCTGATGATGCGGCAGTATCATTTTGTTCTATATTAGCTATGCCACTCATGAATGAACATTAAAAACAGGCAGAATGAGGCTTTATGTCTGTTTACAAGTATAGGAAAAGGAGTGTTGGCAGGGTCTTCTAGACTTGGCATTTGTTGTTTGTGAAAAGGAAGTCTTTAACATAGAAATACTGGAATCATCGTATAAATGAGTGGATGGCCTTTTAGTGCTGTAAAGAAATGTGAGTGAGTAAAAGAAATTTTAGTGCTGTAAAGAAATGTGCTAGTAAAAATAATGTTTTCCAATCTCTTCACATGGCTTGTAAAAGAATAATTTCCAGCTAAAGGGGAGGCAGGAAGAATCTGTCTGCACTTGGTCTGATTTTCTAGTGCTCTGGCTTTTTCCTCTTTCAAAGAGTTTACTGGTCTAGGTTTTGTTTTTAAAATAAGGGAGGGATGTTAAAACTGTGTTTGGATATGATTGTTTTTTTATGTTGTAATCCACCTTAAAATATTAAACTCCACTGTATGAACATAAATACATCATAGCTGATTGTGCTGTTTATCTTGCTTAACTCTCAAACAATGTAGTATCTGGGCACAGCTTCAGCATCTCATTAAGCTGAATGCTTAAACATCTCAAAAAGAGCTCATCATCTTCTCAGTCAGACTGTTTCTATCTCAAACAGTGTTTGCTATTAGGAATGAGCTGAACATTTCACCAATATCTCATTTCAATTCATGATCACTTTTGTTTTTTGGGTGAAATGGAGAACAGGATTATTCCACTTTCTACATAATAATTTTTACAGATCTTTGAAGATTGCAATAGTTTCTTCTCTTGATTCCTCCCTCCCAAAATAAAGTTATGTAACTCATTCATGGGCATTCCATTACATGAGGTTTTTAAGAAGAGACTATACAGTTACTTGTTTGAAATGGTATATATTCTCCTGCTTGAGCAGGGGGCTGGACTAGAAAACCTCCAAAGCCCCTTCCAGCTCCATACTATTCTGTTCTATATTCTACTCTATCCACTCATCTCTTTTTTTCCAATTTAGGCATTGCCAGATTCTCAAAGGACTCTGGGCAACTCACAATATAGTAAAACAGAACAAAAAAAAAATAACCAAATAGAAAATGAATAAATAAGTTGGAAATACAAACACTCAACTAAAAAAAAAAGTTGCAAAACAAATCCTGAACAAGCTCCATCAATGACTTAATTTCTAGGTACTTATTCATAACAACATATGCACAAATGCCCACATATACACACAGCCATGATGTGGTTTCTTTGGTTTTAAATCTATAATATCACATTATGTAGGAACTAGATTGTTACAGTTCAGTCAACAAATCTTGATTAGCTTAGCTGGTCTATAAAACCATCAAATAAGTTTCATACTGACTTAAGTTTGCCATTAATGGATCAGAGAAAACAATATCACACTAATTTTCCATTGATTTCCATAGATCTTGGATCCAATCAACTGTCATTTGAACCTAATGCAGGAATGTTTATATTTATTTATTTACTTAGTGGCAGCAGCCCTCCAGCAGGGATGGGACCCGACCAATATAGCTACCGGTTCTGTTGCTCTGTGTTGTGCATGCCTGCACGCACACACGCAAGTGCAATTTACAACCTGCTGAGCTGCCCGGACAGTTGAACAGTGCTGTGTGCAAGTGCACAGTGGTTGGAAAAGCCCTTTTTTCCTGTCTTTTCAACCACAGCTATGTCACACAAAGCAGCTGTGGTTGAAAACACAGGAAATAAAGGTCAGGTAAGAGCCCAGGCAGGCGGGTGGGCCAGAACAGCAGCAGACACAGAAACGGTTCAATGTATGCTCTCTGTTTGCTGCTCTTCAGAGCAATCAGTTCTACAGAACCAGTAGAATCCCACCCCTGCCCTCCAGCCTTCTCTAACGTTATCAATAATTGAATGTGGAAGCCTATGTGATTAAAGTAATCAAGCACTCACATCATCATAGAATATATGTGGATGGTGGCTTGATTTTCTGTTTATGGAGCATCTGTATCTACATCAAATTGCAGATCCAATATGAAATAGTCAGCATTAATTATGTATTAATATTGAAGAGTTTAGAGTCAAAAAGGATTGCATTGTGGAGCCCACACATTAGAATTCAAACAAACTTTTTGAAGATTAATCTTAACAGTCTTGAGGACAACTTTGAGGCAAGGAGAGGATTTTAACACTCTTGTTTTGTGGGTTTGATAGGTTTTAAACAAGTATCATTTTTTAAAAAAGTATATTTCAGATTGTAAAATGTATTCCAATAACCCTGCAGAGTTATTCAGTCACCATATACCTGAGCAATTTAATTCAGACCTACAGGAAACTATTCTGTGTTACTAAGAGAAAAAGCACTGCTTTTAAATATGGCAAAACATCAAAACTTCATTTCCCTAAATATAAGCCCAAAGCCCACCCATTCTTCCATCTCATGTTTCTACCATAATCTTTTATACCCCATTTCTATCATCTCTTATTTGTCTCTATTGATCCATTGTTCTAAGAATTAGAATTGCTGCAGATTCAGTTGCAAATCATTAGGAACCTGAGAAATGTGGATTTTGTTTCCTTTTAATATATTTTAAACAGCCAGAACTCTGAATTTTGAATAAAACCTGGCAATAGTTTTGATAAAACATGGCAATGTTTGATAAAACATTGGAATATGGGGTGTTTGGTGGCCATTGTGGATTAGTGACAGAAGCCATTTAGAGAAGACCTCTCTGATCAATGCTGCTTCAGTTTCCAGATGAATGCAGCCAGGAGATCAAATAACTTTACATTAAGCTTGGGCTGTTATTAAAAGAAGCATAATCCTTTTATAATCTAGTGAAATGGTCACATAAAGATGGGGCTTAGGGAGAACTGAATCTTTATTTATGCAGAGACAACTATAGTTCCAATCCTCCTTCCAAGCTGCTGATTATCAAAATCCTTTGATAGCAGCTGCAATATTATCAAAACACCAGAATGCTGGAAAAAGAAAGTGGGAAGTGTAAGACAGAATGACCCAACGTCTTTCCCAAATAAAAAATAGATGGTCTTAGCAAGACTATCTCCATAAGGTAGCCAAGTCATATATCTCTAGGGGCCTTATTATTAATGAAAAGGATCAAAACTCCAGTGTTTTCTAAGGAGCACACAAACAGCTCACAGAGTATACAGGTTTTTTCATTAGCCAAGAGGATGCAAAAATCTGGAGCCGCTATCTCTTGGCAAACAATATTTGACCCTGAGCAAGCTGATCCCAAAAACAAAACTAAATATTAAAGCAAGGCCCAACCTTCGGCCCAGGCAAAACAGCACATCACCTGCAACTGTTTGATTTTCTGTGGTAAGAAATAATACATAATTCTTGAGTTAATGATAGAGTAGGTATAAGGCAGTCTAAATCTAATTCTTCCCTACATCTTTCCTCTGATTAAAAGGGTTCATGAATATGGTAATCATTCAATGGGCCAAGGGATATTATATAACACTACTGACGAGGGCAGCTTGCCAACAGAAGAGGGAGGATCACGGTAATTATAGACTAAGTATTAACTGAAAGTTCCTTGGGGAGGGGGCATCTTTCCGCGGTCCACCATCTCTTTATCAAGATTTATTTATACAGGGAGCACTTCAGGCACACAAACGAGCAAGGAATCAAGTCCACGCCGGTATTTCTGTGCCGCAGCTCCCCAGCCCACTGAACCCGAATTCAACCATTTTTCCAAAGGAACGCGGTGCGCGGCAATTCCTTCTGATTAATTCAGATACTTGGTTCTCGCTCGCCCTAACGGCCTTTCATCCCATTTTGTAAGAGCTCCAATTAATACAGGTCTAATGCACTCTGTACAAACCATTCTAGAAAAAGCGAATCGGGCCAGGACGGCAGCTTAGTTATGGAAAGCCTGACGTTGATACACGCCGGCATCTGCAGCCGCGGCCTTGCCCGAGATCGCGATGGAAGCGCTCAGCGTTTGCATTTGCAACGCCGTAGCAGCGCTGCACGTCTTCTGGCTCGGCTTGGTTGTGCACCTCTTCTCAAATGGATCCGCGGCGTGCTGATTTCTATCCCTCGCATTTACTGAAGGATCTGTTGCAAGCTGCTACCCCCTTCCCCTCGCACTTCTACGCTTCTTCATCGCCGTGGAATCCCAAAGCGCAGAATCCGCTTTTTCTCCATCAGTCGCAGTTATCTTCGCTTACCTTTTCCTGTGCCCTGTTCAGCCTCTTTTGAACATTTTTCGCAAAGATGCCCGTTTTTATGTCAGCCATAGTGGCTGGTTCAGGAATCCTGACGCGGAGGCAATTCAAGAACACAATGGCAAGGAGGAGAGAAACGAATCCGACTTGCAGAGAGCGAGAGAGAGCGCGCGCAAGAAGGGGAGGATCATAGGGAAAAAAGAGAGGGGGGTACTTAAAGAGAGGGTGGCGTCGAGAAGACTCGGCTATGTGAACACGCATGACGCAATCCGACAGTCTGGGAGGATCAAGTTTGAAGACTACAGTTTTAAGTATACTTCTTAAAAATTAGCTTGCATCAGTATGGTAACTTCTAGCGCATCTTGACTGTCCTTTTAGCCCCCCCCCCCAAAAAAAAATGCGTGAGTCCACGAGGAATTCCANGACTGTCCTTTTAGCCCCCCCCCCCAAAAAAAATGCGTGAGTCCACGAGGAATTCCATGGGATTACGATTTTTAGGTTAGGCCATACGTATTTTTTTAAAAGTCATGAAAATATGCAAGAAGAGAATTATCTTCCATATTAGGCGTACTAGCAATTGAGCCTTCTCTTTATTTTGTTACAGAATTACACGACAATTAGTTTCAAGAAAAAGTTTGAAGGAATCCGCTATTTTCACCTGTATAGAATTAAAGTGGAGAGGCGAAAAGCAACCTACCTTGACTGAAATTGGGATCACTTCGTCGATTTGCTCAGTCCAGAGGGATGCTGGGAACAGAAGTCCATCAAAGCTAAAGAAATTCAGGTTGTCCACTCCTGTACTAAAATAACACAACTTGTGTCTTTTTCTCCAGTTCTTATTAATTGTATTTACAAGTGCATATTTAAAATCAAGTTAAGGCAAATCATTCAAATAATATGTGTCCAAAGTCTATGATTCTGCAGGATATGCCCTGGATAACTCTTAGTCATTAAACCCTCCCCCCAAAATATGTACTTTGAACTGAGTTGGCTCTTTACTGAAACCCTATAGAAAATTGGTATAGGAATCCAACATACCAGAAAGCTAATATATTAGAAAGTAAGGCACTAGAGCTTTCAGCTCCATATATATGTTTGCTTCTGGCTCCAATCCCAACTGTCAGTCTTATCAAATAAAACTGATGAATGGCATAAGCTCAGTTATATGTTTAGAACGGTGCTCTCAGTTCTGTAAAGAAACAAGTTTCCCTCAGTAACCATTCTGCATGTGTTCTTAACATTTCAGAAGTCCCAAATAAGTGAGAATCCCAATGCCATAAAGTTAGCAATGTAGCTGTCCAAGGTACTGATCTATAATGCTTGCAACAGGAAACACATTTATAGTTCAATCTGGATTTTGTAGTGCTACATAGAACTAAGGACTCCTAAATTTTATGGGATTTGTTGATCAACAGATATATAATATAGGGCTATCCTATTATTATAGGGTTTTCATGGGCAGCCTCTTTTCTTGGAATCTTAGGCCAAATCTGGAGAGTTGAAGAAATAAATAATAAATAATAAGTTAGATAGTAACAAATAATACAAGGTGATCGAATTAAAGAAACAAAATGTTAATAGATGGCTAGGATTTTTAAAGAGTTGATAAAATCATACTGTTGTCATAACAGTTTTAGATTATACTAATGTGTCAATTCCCAGTTGAAATGTACAGGATTATAATGCGAGAAATGTATTACTTTTAAGTTTTACAATTAGACTTGCATTATATTTTGTCCAGTGACAGTTAAGCTATCTTTTGTTTTCCTGTTACAGAGGGCATAAAACTAATACTAGATGAGAGTTGTTTATCTTGTAGGCTTATCTATTCAAGTAAGTTTTCATCTTGAGGTAATTGAGTGCCATGAGAAACCTTATATTTTACCATAACATGAATGTTATGGGTTTAATAACAATCTCATGTTCTGCCCCATTGCACTCACATCATTTCCCTGGTCAGCAGATCTGTGCCGGCCCTGATCTTAGACTGCTGCTTTTAAATGTGAGATAAGCTTGCAATAAAGCTAGCCTTATTGCCGATTTGATCCTCGAAGAGAAGGCTGATCTGGCTTTTATAACTGAAACTTGGCTGAGCTCAGAGGGAGGCGTTCCTCTTGCAGAAATGTGCTCAGTGGGTTATCGAGCATGGCACCAGTCTAGACCTCAGGACCGGGGAGGAGGTGTGGCTGTTGTTATCAGATAATCTCTGGTAGCCTCCAGAGGACTGTTCAACAAGTCCTCGGCTGTGAGATCCTTTTTCTTAGATTGGGCTCAAGGGATCAGGTGGGATTGCTGCTGCTATACCAGCCTCCCTGCTGCATGGCAGCTTACCGACCTGGGCTACTGGACCTCACTGCAGCACTGGCAGTGGAATTCCCCAGGCTTATAGTTCTAGGGGATTTCAACCTGCCTTCTCTGGGGATGTGTTTGGAGGTAGCCCAAGATTTTATAGAAACCATGACTTCCATGGGCCTGTCCCAGATTATCCAGAGCCCGACTAGTAATAAAGGTCAGACTTCCAATTTGGTGTTCTTGTCGGAGCAGTGTCTATGTGACCTGGAATTGGTCCTTGGTCCCCTTGTCATGGTCAGATCACGGTCTGGTGGTAATGAGTTTCTCAAAAGCTGCATCCCCCTGCAGGGAGCCAGGACCTATTAGATTGGTCCTCCCCCATCAAATAATGGACTCAGATAGGTTCCAGAAGGAGCTGGGGGTTATAACTACAGATCTATTATGCAGTCCAGCCGAACTCTAAGTCACTGTTTGGAATAGGAAGGTGATTGAGGCTCTGGATAGGATTGCACCCTTGTGACCTCTCCTCACCCGTAGACCTCTCTGTGCCCCCTGATATACAGAGGAACTGAGAGGGATGAAAAGCATGAGGAAACATCTAGACTGCGCTGGTGGAAGACAGGACATGAACTCGATTGAACACGGTTAAGAGCTGCTACTAAGGCCTACCTTGTGGCGATTCATGAGGTGAAGTGTAAATACTTCTCCACACTAACTGCATCTGCAGATAATCACCCAGCAACCCTCTTTAAGATGAGCTGTCTCCTCTTAGGGAAGGAGGAGATTGAGGTCCACCTGAAGGGGTGCGCTGAGGAATTTGTGGATTTTCTGTAAGACAAAATTGCTCAACTTCATTCCTAGTTAGATGCCGACGTGGTTGCTGATCCAGTGGAAGCTTCTGAGGCAGGTTCTTGCCCTGTTATCTGGGAACAGTTTGACCCTGTTGCTCCTGAGGAAGTGGACAGGAAGTGGCAGGGAGGTGCTCGCTGCCTTGGCGAGAGCTCTGCCATCTGGAAGGAGGGCCTGTCTGTCAGCTGCGCTGGGCGCTCCAGGCGAAGCACTTTGCGCTCTGCTCAGTGCCAGGCAGGGATAGTGGCTGGGTGCTTCTCCCAGGGGGGCGATCCTGTACTGCAGCCCTGGGAGATTCGCCTCCCCACGTGGGGTTGGGCAGGCAGGCAGGGGAGGCTATGTTGTAGTAGGGCGTCGTTTTTAAAATAATTGGCCTTAGCTTTGAAAGCAAAGGGAAAGCGGCGACAGGAGCACCTGAAGCCGAGTGTCTCCGCCAGGCTCTGGTTGCAGGGAGGAGCCCTGGCTGGTTGTGTGTGGCTGCACCAAATGCCGTGGCAGCAAGGGAGAAGAGAAAGCAATGGTGGAGGAAGGTCTCATGATACGAAGTGCCTCACCAATGCCAAAGTCAATGCAGGCAGTACCATATCTGGATATGCAACAAAAGGATTTCTAATGGCAAGCCCCCCCCCTGCCATTCCCCCCCATTTCACATGTTTAATGTAGGCCTTAATTTTGGGAGGAGGGGCTTAATTTGATTTTATGCCCATAAAACATGCTGGGTCTTCCTATTGGGGGAGGACGTATTGTTGGAGAAACATGGTACTTTACAGTCACTCATGCCTTGGTCACTTCCCATCTTGATTATTGCAATGTGCTACCTGGGGCTGCCCTTGAAGAGCATTGGGAAATTCTAGTTGGTGCAAAATGCAGCTCCCCACATGGTTTTATGCAGACCACAGTGTGCGCATGTATAATCTCTCCTGCAGGAGCTGCATTGGCTGCCAATTTGCTTCCAGATGCAATTCAGGGTGCTGGTTGTCACCTTTAAAGCCCTTCATGGCTTGGGTCTGGGTTATCTGAAGAAACATCTCTGGCAAGTGACATCTATCTGACCCATTAGAGCGAGGAGGCAAGGCATGCTGCAGGTCCCACCCCTGAAGGAGACACACCTGGTGGGACCTAGAAGAAGGGCCTTCTCTGTGGTGGCTCATCTCTCTGTAACATCATTTCCCCAGAGATTAGAATGCCCCCCTTGTTAATACTATTCTGAAAGGCACTGAAGACCTGGTTTATGCCAGAGGGACTGGGGAACCCAGAGAGGGATGGAACTCATCAAATGGCTAATGTGACCTGCTATTGTTGGGGAGGGGGAGGGGATTTGGCTTTTGTTTGTTTTTTGTTTTCCCAAATTTTGTTCTATTGTACTTTACTAATTTATTTGATTCTTTTTATTCTTTTTTTTATTTTTATTCTTTGTTTTAAATATGATTTTACATTGTGTAATCCACCTTGAGTCACCATGGGCGAATAGGCGACAATATAAATCAAATAAATAAACAAATAAATAATATGTAAGGCTATTAAATTATAGAATTAAATTATAGATATTAATCATGGATAAAATATGTTACAAATTAGTATTTCTCCTGAAAGATATCCTTTAGATTCAGAATAAGGATCTTCAAACTTGGCAAGTTTGTGGACTTCAACTGCCAGAATTCCTGAGACTTGGCCAATAAAATATTCTATTCTGTTCTGTTCTGTTCTATTCTATTCTATTCTAACCTGACTGGAAGAGGAATTTTGGAAATTGAAGTCCACAAGTCTTAAAGCTGTCAAGTTTGAAGACCCCTGCTTTAGAATTTAGGATAGAATAAAATTACTGATTATTATAATTCCCAAAATGTCATGCAAAAATGTAAGAATTAAAATTAGTCTTTGCTTCTTTTAAACTTATAACAAATTCTGGAAACTTTATTTCCTGAGGGATTAATACTGGTTTTATGAATTCTCTAGTTGGTCTGTTGAGACATAAATAGTGATAGAAATGGCATATATCAGCTGAGAACTTGGTTTTAAGTACTAAAATTCTCTATTGCACTAACTCACCAGAATATAAATAGGCTCCTAAATAGGCTCACCAATTAAAATGGGCCCTTAGTGATTAATCAATCCATCTTATGTGATATATCAAATTAAGCACAAATTATTAAATGCTTTGAAAATCAAAAGGATAATTTTACATTAACAAAGGCATAACCACACAACCAAAGATGGCATGTTTTAATGAAAATAGTTAACTGTTCTGATTGTAGCATGTAAGCGAGCTGCTATGAGTCCCATTTTTATCCTTTCACTTGGTACATTTTCAGCACTACAGTGACTGCAGGCTTGAGCTGACCATATTTTAATGCCAGTTTGCATTACAGATACTATTTACATGGTATGGGGCTCGACTACCGATGGAACAGTCTTTGACCCATTACAATGGCCTATCCCACCATGTCAGGTAGAGAACCTATGTTGCAGGCACCATTAGTTGAAGAACTTCGACTGATGGGGTCCAAGAAGAAAGTGTTCTATGTGGTTGCCTCCAGCCTGTGAAATATCCCTCTGCTCACCTTGCAGATGAAGCAGGCCTCTTCTTTCCTGGCCCTCCCAAAAGGAATCAAAACATGGCTCTGAAGCTTTGCATGGGTTGTTCAAAATAGCATGCAACTTCTGCTATGTTCTTTATCATTTCTTGGCCATATACTCCATGAAACACTTTTAAAATTTCTAGAAGAAGTGGCAGGGTGGATGATTTTTTTTTCCTACACTTTTTCTTACTCCAAGTTGGTTCCACATTTTATTTTTAAATCTGAAGCCAGATTGACTTCAAACACAGGTAATAATTATTTCCAATCTCTCTTTAAATGAAAGGAATGTACATAGTTTAAATATCTTTAAGAGCAATTGTGAATGTGTGGGAAAGAACTGATTTTTTTTATCTGGAAAAAAGTTTAATTTGCCTAAATGTGGGATTTTTGCAAATTTCAATTGAGAAATAGGAATAACCATAGGTACTCAGTAGTGGATCTCACTGAAATCAATAGGACATACTGCTAGAGATTCAGAGGCATCTCACCCTCCAAAAACTCCACATTAAAAATAATGCCAGGATAACATGTCTTCCTTTTGTCTTCCTTTTGTCCTCTGTTATCATATGTAACAATGATTTAGGATTGCTGATGATAATTGTGCTGTAAAATGATGGTAGATATAGTCATCTCTATTGGATAGAGTAAAATACAACCAGAGTGCTTTTCTTATACATCTGAAACACAACTTTCTTGTTCCTTGTTTTCAATGAGAAATGTTTTATCAATTTTTTAAAATTTTTTCAGAACAATTACAAACTTAAAACACACACACACACACACACACACACACAAGATGTGCATAAAATCCTCCACAAGCACACATATAGGTTGTCCCCCCGTTGAATACTGGTAAATATATTTTAAAAATAAATTTCTCCCACTTGTGAAACAGGCCGAAAATTTATGATCTTCTGCAACTATTTATCCAATGTCCGCAGAGATTCTCAGTCATCTAGGTCATGGTTGTCCCAAAGGTGCTTTTTTAGAAGGCGACTGGAATTTCTTGATTTTTCTGTGAAGATGTTTCACTTCTCATCCAAGAAGCTTCTTCAGTTATGATAGGATTGTGGGAAATAGAAGGATTTATATTTCTTGCAGACAGCTGATCATTTGCATCCTTTATTTACCCAGCAAATTTGATCTGACATCGATCTACTTTTTAATATTATATATATTTTTTATTTTATAAAAGAAACCCTACTTTATATGAAAAAGAAATATATGAAAATGAAAAATAAAACTTCAAAATGTACACTTAAAATGTGGTAATAAAACAAACAGCAGAAAGGAAAAGATGGAGATCTGATCCTCCAGCCGCTCCTACAAAAAGTGGAATCATTGAGATTCCTCTTCCCAAGTTGGTCCATAGTCATTGAAGGTCATCTTTGGTCATTCCTAGTTGTTGCTGTTCAAATCCACCGCCAAAAAAACAGCTGTCAGCAAAATTAGCTGTTTGTCATCAGGAAAACACCCCCCCCCAATGCTCAGCACACCATTTTTGGAGCCATCTCTTTCCTATACACATATATATTGATATACTTTTCTCATACCCACACATTATACACATAGTAATATAACTCCCCTAGCATTATCTTAAAAAGAGGAAATTGGGGTCTTAATTTTTTTTCTTGCATACATCTATAACTTGAAGTAATTTCCGTGCTGCCCAGGGGATTGATTGTGTTTATGTTGCTTAAATCAAAATTGGCAAGCAACAATACAAAAGTTCAGCAAGGATTTTCTTTTTCAGAATCTGGAATCTTCTGCAGGCAAAGCAGGACTTCTGCCAACCAGAAATTTTAGCTTATTGCTTTTTTCTCAGGAAACAAGTAATTCAAATGTTAACTGATAATGATGTATAATGTGCGTATGTGACAAATCGAAGATATTTCTCCTTCCAGTGTTGTACGAGGATTCTTTTAGGCAAGTTCCATGCCAGAATAATCTATGATTCTTGATCCAGAACCAACTTTCCAGTCCTCTTTCCATTTTTCTTCTATCATTATTTTTATTGTGATGATTCATTGGGAAATTACATTATTGTCTGGTATATTTATTCTGATTTTTTGTTAATCAGTTTAGCATAATAATATTTAGTGTAATAGCAATTTTTATAAAAACAAGTTTTCAGTGATTTACCAAGCAAAGACTGAAATATCAATTATGTAATGATCCAGTCCAAATTGTGAAATTCATTCTTTGGTTTTGTTTATTTATTTACTATGCGTCATAACTGAGAAAACTCTCAATGCTTACACTAATTAAGAAGAAAAAAAAAGCATTAAAAATTAAAACAACCATCAAGCTAAAATTATAATTAAAATCATGAAATCTTAAATATAAAGAAAAATTACTGAACTTCTTATTATCCATCGTAAACTCTCCTGAATAATTCAATGTTCAAAAGCTTCTGGAAGGCTAAGACTGTGGTAGCCAGATTTACAAGATTTTCCCATAAAATAGACAGCACCATCAAAAAGCATTATGGATGCTTATGGATCTCTCCACCATACAGTAGACTTTGAAGAAAGGGAGTCTACCAATAGCTTCCAACATGATGCACACATTGGGATGGGAAAGAGTTGATTCCATGTTTTGCAAGTTCCTTGGTAACACAGTATATCAGGTTATAGAGGTAACAGTTAATTAAATGTGATGACAACTTGACATGGGAATGGCTTAAGATGGGAACCTTCAAGAAAGAAATGGAAGATTTAATCCTTGCTGCTCAAGAACAAGCACTACAAACTAATGCCATGAAAGCGAAGATACAAAAAGCTCCAATAATCCAAACTGTTGGCTTTGCAATGACAACGTTGAAACTGTTTCACATTTAATATGCGAATGAGCAAAATTGCACAAACTGATTACAAAGCTAGACAGGACCGAGTTGCTAAATTAATCCACTGGTCATTATGTAAAAAATATGACTTATCTGTATCCAAAAAGTCATGGGAACATAAAGTGGAAAAAGTTATCAAAAATGAGAAAGTGAAGATCTTGTGGGACTTTCGAATACAGATTGTCATTTGGAACACAGCATGCCAGATATCACAGTTGTTGAAAACTGAAATGTACAATTTATTTATATTGTGGTATCAGGAAACACCAGAGTTGAAGAAAAAGAACTGGAAAAAAATCACGAAATATCACCGAAACTATGTGATTATGGATGAAACATGTAACAATTATATCCATTGTTACTGGGGCACTTGGTATCATGTCCAATAATTTCATAAAATACACCAAGAAATCGCAGCTTGCTGCAGTAACACCAGCAGAACTGCAAAAAACTGCACTACCTGGAACATTGTACATCTTAAGAAGGTACCTAAGATGCTGGCAGCAACCCGTATCAACTATTAGCATCAGTCAAATAATATTTCTGATGCATTTTTGAATATTCAGTAGGAAAATTGAAAAACCTGAGAAAATGGCAAATACCTGACCAGTCTGCACAGAAAAATGACTGAACAATTCAATGAGATGCTTTAGACAGGAAACATCAGTGAATGGTTAACAGCTGGGAAAACCTACTTGATACAGAAGGATCCAGCAAAAGGGGCAACACCTGTAAAATAGAGGCCAATATCGTGTCTGCCAACCATGTTCAAGCTCCTGACTGGCATCATAGCTGACAGGATCCAGGACTACCTTCCAAGCAAATAACAACTTGCCAGTAGAGCAAAAAGGAAACAAACGAGGAAGCAGAGGCACAAAAGATCAGCTCCTGATCGACAAAATGATTCTAGAGAACTGCAGAAGCCAAAAAACAAAACTGCACAGAACTTGGATTGACTACAAGAAAGCATTTGATTCACTACCACACAGCTGGATCATCAAGTGCCTGGATGTCAATGCAATATGCAAGTGTACCGGTACTTTCACTGCAAATGCAATGAAGCACTGGAAAATAACTTTTTTATTGGAAGTGACAGCTACGGACTGGTCAACATCAAAGGATGTTGGATAGGAGAACAAAAAAACTGATGACCATAC
Organism: Laticauda laticaudata; assembly: GCA_004320025.1. Taxonomy (NCBI): domain Eukaryota; kingdom Metazoa; phylum Chordata; class Lepidosauria; order Squamata; family Elapidae; genus Laticauda; species Laticauda laticaudata. The sequence continues at coordinate 20,366 of BHFT01033528.1, forward strand.
ACTATATGTTGCACCTGCGTAGTTTATAGGCTAAATTTATAGGCTAAATTTGCCCAGAAAAGCAAGGGAGTGAAGTGAAGCAGACTGTCGAAGAAGAGAAACATGCTCTGGCAGATTATATGAAAGACAGTACTGACCAGCTTTGATAGAGATCAACAAGAGGAAGCTGCTCAAAGTGCAGCAAGGCAAGAATCAATGAAGGAAAACAGCAATACAAACTTGGGCTGACAGTTGGTGTAACAAAGCACTGCATGGACAGTTCCTTGAAAAGATCCAAGAAAAAGTAGATAAGGAAAAGACCTGGTTATCACTGACCAACGGAACACTGAAGAAACAGAAGGCCTGATTCTTGCAGCCCAAGAACAAACCATCAGAATGAAAGCAATCAAAGCCAGAACAAAAAAATCTGCTGATAACCCCAAATGCAGACTCTGCAAAGAAGTGGATGAAACCATCGATCACATACTGAGCTGTTGCAAGACTATCACTCAGACTGATTACAAACAACATCACAACACAGTGGCTCAGATGGTCCACTGGAACTTGTGTCACAACTACCACCTATCTGCCTATAGCAAAGTACTGGTGGGATCATAAGCCTGAAAAAGTGGTCGAAAATGAGCATGCAAAACTAATATGGGACTTCCGAATACAGACTGACAAAGTTTTGGAACACAATACACCAGATATCATGATTGTGGAGAAGAAAAAAGTGTGGATCGTTGACATTGCCATACCTGGTGACAGCAGAATTGACAAGAAACAACTTGAAAAAGTCACCAGATATCAGGACTTGAGAATCAAACTGCAGAGACTGACATAAACCAGTGTAGGTGGATCCAGTGATATGTGGCACACTGGGTACTGTGCCTAAAGACCTAGGAAAGCACTTAAAAACAATTGGCACTGATAAGATCACCATTGGTCAATTGCAGATGGCTACCTTACTGCGATCTGCTCACATAATCCGCCAATACATCACACAGTCCTAAACACTTGGGAAGTGTTCAATTAGTGATTTGTGATATGAAACCCAGTATAGTTATCTCATTTGCTGTGTACACTGTCATTTTTGTATAATAATAATAATAATGATAATGATAATAATAATGTTTTAAAAAGTTCAGTTGACTTAATTTCATGTTTTATCTCTGACTAACAAAATGGATGAATTAAGGCTACAAATTGCAAATATTAAATTCATTAAGAACCGCTGTGTTTTGCTAATCACAAAAATGGCTTCATTCATTCATTCCAGATGGAAGCTGGAAGGCTACTTAGCTCACCGGCAGGACAGGAGTAAGAATTCTAGCAAGATCAAAGGGGGAGGTTTAAGCCTTCATGTGAACAAAAGCTGGTGTATCAATACAAAGACTGTAGACAGCCACTGCTCCATAGATCTGGAGCATGACTCTGAAATATAGACCCATATATCTTCCATGGGAATTCAGCATGGTTTTGATTACTGCAGTCTATTAGGAATATGAAACACCTAACAGGTATTTGGGTTAGAAATATATAAACCAGGATAAACATTTTAATACTGTCTCTTCCCCTATACGCGGATGCATACTTTCTCCACTTTTAATGCTTTTGTACCGAGCTGCAATCCGCTTGTCCATCCTTTCTACTCCGTGCTACTAACACTGTGGTGTGCCATTCCACGTCCGTTTCGCTTCGCTCCCTGTGGTCCATTTTCCGCTGGAGCGGATGTGAGCTTGGCCGCGGATGTGCAATGAATTGCACTAGCAGATATAGCGACGTGTAACGGATGACGATTGGACATATAATGGATGTTCCCCGTATGCCATAGCGGAGAGTATAACAGACGCATTGGGATTACTATGCCGCTACAAAAAGTTTTTTCTGTGGGCAGTTCAAACTTTTTTGTAGGCGGATGAAGAATACTCATAGACAGAATGGCCTGGACGATAGAGAGTAATAAAGAAACGGACGCAGTTATTACAGAATGGATGTCATCGCGTTAAATCCAGAACTGATAAGCAAATGTGTTTTTCTCTCCATTCTACATCCTCTTTCCATCCCATTGGTGCTGTGTGAACATGGGCTTAAATCTGCTTTGATTTAAAGTCCCCCACTATGATATACACAGCATCAGGATACTTATTATGCTGATTACTAAACAATGTTATACCAAAGATCCCAAGCTATTGTATTATATTGTAGATACAATATACTATTGTAATGTATTGACATCAATATACTTGGTACTAGTAATTTCGATTATCAGGTGGGATATAGACTGTGTTGAGATAATTCCCACGGCTTTAGGAGAATGAGCACATACAGGAAGACAATATAGAGGAGTATGTTGGAAATAGGTACACACACGAAGTACACACAGGAGTACATAATGCACAGTAAATGTAGTTTTTTCTACTTCCAGTAAAGGTTTAAGCAAAGTCCAAAATAGGGCAGTCAAAAGTCATTCACGATTAAATCAGTCAGTTTTTCAGATCCTTAGGGATATTGCCAGTAACAAAGTCCAGTGTCAAAAACAGTAATGTATATCAGACTTACATTACATCCAGTAATATCAGTCAATCAGAAGAAATGGAGCAATAGCAGTATTTTGCAACAGAAGGAAAAATAAAGAATGGCACTCTTCTTTTCTTCTGAGACTCAGACGAAGACAAACCAGATGTTTTCCTGGCTCCATCTTATGGCCCTTTTGAGAAAGCGACACCTCGCAATTGCATGCTGCTGCATTCCCTTAAAGAGACAGTATTTAATGTTTAATCCTGGTTTATATATTTCTAACCCAAATGACCTGGTTTAGGTGTTTCAAATATTCCTAACAGTTCCTCGACTCTTTTGGGGTAAGATAATATATTACAACGCTTACAATTCTAAAGTCCATAAATCTTCACAGTAATGACTTAATGGCTCTTAAATAGAGCCTATGGGCTGTTTTGTAAAAATGATCCTGCTTATATTGTTTTCTGACATACACAGTGATTCTAGCTTAAATTCATCTTACTTTGCAACACATTGTTCTCAGACTATGTTAAATATCTTAATCTGTGTGTTTTCAATATTTCGTTGTTTTAACATGCAAGTTTTGAAGCCAACCTGTATTGCCTGATTGTTTATCCTTCATAAACACACAATAGGATTTTACATAATTTCCGCATATCAATCTATATTGCTTATACAAAACTAAATACTGTATACTTGGTAAAAGACAACATGAGAATTCAGCCTCCATTTGTTGACAAACTTAAGATGTTTCTGTCTAATAGATCTCCATCCAACTCAATGTTCTTCCCCCAATGAACTACAGCCGTCCTGGGGATCGTTGATTTGTCTCACTGTATTGATGTCTGTAGCAAAACCTTGCATCAAGACATATGCAGTCAAATTCCAGATCATCTTTTCGGTGTTCCAAATACAAATGCCATAATGCTACTTGGTCTGTTTTCAGATATCGTCTAACAGCATTGTTTAAGCAGCTTGCCCAGCTGCCTTTCCAGTGGGCTCTAGCGCTTAAATCTCGCTAAATGCATTAACATTGTCATGCAATAGTCTGTGGCCTTCTATCATATTACTGAGATAAGAATAAACTACCCAATCAAGACTGTAAATGTGCCTGTATCAAAAAACAGGACTTTGCAATATCACCTTATGGCCTAAACTCCTGGCTCATTTAGGCTGTTTTTGCCAGTCCTTACAGTCTCCATTTTATAACTTTTTAGTAATGGTTAATTATTATGTCTGCTTGTGAGATTTGGTATCCTGCCCTAAGTTCTTAACTATGTTTAAAACCAACGATCATATGTTTGATTTCTCCCCTAACCAGTTTTATCTTAAATTTCTGGTTCAATAGTGAAATTATCTCCAAGTAGCCATTCTTGTTCAGTTTTGGTTTGATTAATCTATGTCATCACACCGTAAATATATGTAATAATGAAATCGATGACCCATTATTTTCTCTTCTTTAAACAAATGGACAGCCATGCCAGCTTACAAAGCCCTATTTTAGTTAATCTTTAACTATACAATTGGCTTCCACTCACTATCCTGCATTGCTTTAAACCCATAAAGACTCCTTTTCAATTTCCAGCAATCATAATCAGTATTGCTCCAATCTTTTGCAGACCCAACAGTGTTCTTTACAATATAGTCAGTGTGTTGGAACAGTGCCAATGTAGATATGCTTGTCTCTACATCCAAATGATTTTAACAATCATATTTCTTTGCTAGCTGCCCAGCACTATATGCCTGCCCTAATGTGAGTAGGCCTTCCCAGACTTAAGTGGCAAAACAACTCATCATAGTCATTTGCTGTCTATTTGAACCCTTGTGCTACTAACCTGGCTTTATGCGGTAACAGTCCCTCTCACACCTGTCTTCCAGTTTATATATCCATACATCCAATGCATGTTCACCGTGCGTGGTAACCTTAACATTTTCTGATATACCTCCACGTTTTTTTTAATGATTCTAGTTCCCTTGTCCATTGCTTTCTCCCAAGCAGCCTGATCGTTTGCGTACGCGCGCATAAGTACTAGTTTAACTATCCATCATAATTTACTTGGAACTGTATTTAACATTGCCATGACAACACTAGCCTGATCATATATCAAGCGTGGTCGTGCTTACTCGGTTGAACCGTTCTTCGGTAATACAGGCTTGCCTGGTCGCGACTTTCCTGTGCCACCTGCCTCCTGTTCTTCTAATTTCTTCCTGTGCTTGTTCTTAACTCATTCCGTCCTGTTCTTCCTCCTTCCTCCTTTTAATGGCGCTATTCTGGGGTGTACCTGATTTATCTTTAGGCGACTATTGGGTGTCAATAATAAATAGTCATTACTGGATTCCTGTCCAGTTCTATCCACCCAACGCGGCCTCAAGAAATTCTTGCCACTAGCGACTACGCAAGTAAACATGGCTGTGCCTTGATCCCAAAATCTAAATGATCTGTGGCACTGGTTGCCTCATAACCCACAAAAAAATAACTTCTTTTAGTCTCGATGTTGCCCTTGTCAGTGCTTACTTGCTGACGCGGAATATGCACCACATCTGAGCTCCCAAATGTGTCTGTAATAACTTAAGCTTTGGTTTTCTAGCCATGCAACGAGGTTGAATGGCAATTCTGCCAGCTTGTTTTGCCTTTACTACACAGTTATTTAAAAACATGACTACACATGGGTTATGGCTTCTCCCACAGTGTGTTCAGCGTAAACCTGAATCAGCCATAACATAGTGTGAGCCGTGGCTTGTAATGTTTGCCCTCTTCGTCTATAAATGTCGTCTATGGTTTGTGGTCTGTAAGGCTGCAGAAAGCGGTTTATGCTTCATTACAGCCCAATTTCAGCATATTTTGGAATCTTTTGGTTAACCAAATTCAGTCCCATTATCAGTTACTAAAGTAATTACTTGTACATTTTCATTTTTCTCTCAGCAAACCTAGCCCAATTTAAAGAAATGGTTGGCAATGTTTCCTGTTTTGTTTTTTCATAAAGATAGGAGAAACCGTATCTTTGAGTAATGGTCCATAATACTCAAAATATATAGCAGAGCAACCTCCTAAAACTTGCTGTCTTCTAAGGACGCAGTAATGTCAGCAAATACAACCTCTAAAGTTACTTTGTCCTTCGGTGTACTTCCCAACGACCTTTTGTCTTTCAGGAGTAGACTTTAACTCTTTCTTGTATACAAGCCATTACAGTGTGTAAATACTTGCCTACGAAGCATTTCAATTTTACCCCATCTGACAATTTAACAGTTGTCTGTGAGGCATTTTTGGAAGATTAATGTGCCCTAGACTCTACTGCCAGTAATGATTTACTACATTGCATCATGTGGCTTAAATTGGTTATAAACTGAAGTTAGCCATGTTTCAGCTGATCATCAATGATTACATACTAAATCATGTGTTTAATAAGTGCAGTAACACTTTTACCCTCTTTCTCTTCATTATAGCAGTTATCTCCCCTAAAGGTTACTACATAACAAGATAACTAAAGCCCTTGACTGATAGCAAATTAAATCTTCAGTTTAGGTACACGTATAACATAGACTTAAATGTTCATTGTACTATACACAGAACAATATGTCAGTAGCCTTTAACCTGCATGGCTTTCCATCTTTCCATCCATTTGCCAATGATACAATGTTGCTTTACCGTGGACATCTTTAACAAAACCTTTTGTCTATCTTAAGCTAATGCACTGTGATGCTCCACTGTCCAACAATCCAAAAATTATTAGTTTTACAGGCTTGAATTGCTAGACATTGCCTAAAACTAACAATTAATTTTTGGCCTTCATGGTGTTTGGCCAGTATCTGCTTGTTTTCCCTTCTCGTTACAGAAGTTTAGCCCTCACTAATGTCTCCTCAGCCCCATACAGAACAAACCATTTCCTAACAGTATAGAGCAGTTGAACGATAAATTCCTCTTCTTGTGGTTGCTTCCTTCCTGCAGTGTGGTCTGCTATCAAGCCCATTCTTCTTGCTTCTCTTAACACACACCTTACCCGTGCTATGTCAGTCAGTATCAGTTTATGTTCTGGGCAGGACTTCCAGTAAGATACAATAGTCATCATAACTGTTATCACTCCAATGAGGAAGAATGATCTGTAAATTTGACTGTCAGCTTCTGAAAATATCTAGTTCTTTTTCCATGTAGCTCTGTGAAAATTCTTTTCATGATAGTTTAAATGAGCCTAACATAATCTTCCACCTGTTCAGAAGACCATGCCTCTACCAACAGTTTACGGTGTAAGAATGTATTGTGCTCACCCCTACACTATCACGAACATAAATCCTCTTCAAAATATCTGCCAACACTTAGCAGCAGAGTGTTCTCCCATGAATATGGTCTAGCTCTGCCTGGTCACTCAGTGTTAGCTCCAATATGCCAAACGAGCTTTTTTTGTTCTTTTTAAACGTCAGCAATCTTGCTGTACATCAAATCCTCATTATCTGCATGCCCAGCATTTGACATCTGGTGATTGGTGAACTACAGGTTCCCAATAAACCTTCTCCTACGTAGAAATAGACTGCATTCTAGACCAGAACACTAGTTTTGTCTCCATCCAACCCGGCGTTATCAGATGACTAGACTTGTGGAAGTGTCTTGTGCCACTCCTTTACCACGAGATAGTTAAACCTAAATCTAAACAGTAAACACAGCTGTCTGTATACAGTACTGTGCATTCAACACTAAGTCTCAGTTATGATGCAGCCTGGTATGGCCTGCGGCCCATAACCATTGTTGAGGTAATTCCCCGTTAGCAGAATGAGCCGCATACAGGAAGACGCTAATACGAGAGTAGTGTTGAATAATACACACACAGTTACCAGACGATACATTGCGACAGTAATGCTAGGTTTTTACTTCCATGAAAGGTTTAAAAGCCAAAGTTAAACATAAGGCAGCTCCACAAAGTCATTCACAGCCCGATTAATCAGTCAGTTTTTCAATCCAGGGATATTCCTAGTAACAAATCCAGTGTCAAAAACAGTAAAGTATCAGACTTACAATTAAATCCCAGTGATATCAGTTCAATTAGGAAAAAGATTGGGAGGCAATAGCCCATATCTTTCCAACAGAAGGAAATAAAAGATACACTCTCTTCTTCTGGACTCAGACGAAGACACCATGGTTTCTGGCTGCATCTTATGGCCGTTGAGAAACGACACCCATGCCTCTGCATTCCCTTGAAGAGGA